>JBBPJW010000189.1:0-48403 GCA_038088935.1 Pulveroboletus aff. viridisquamosus
CCCAGGTGCACTTTTCTCTTAGAAGCAATGGCTCCGATCTCGTGATACGAGCACTCGCCAACTCGGAAATCCTCGAGCTCATCCCTCAAGAAAAGCTGAAAGGGGACCTTCCGGATGTACTAATCGAAGGGCATGCTCATTGGCTAAATCTCTCTACATCCGTTTTGGAAATTCGTTCTCTCGACAATCTCTGGGAGGCTTCGTCGGGGAACTGGAGGATGGAGTGTATTCCTGGACAATACCGTTTGCGCAAAGACTGCGAGTTCCTCGTAGACATTCGAAGCCGATCTTGGGCTATGGTGGCGAGTCTTTTGGAGCCGCTCGACACCCCACAGAACCTTCTTGTCGCTGCATTCCCAATCGACTCCAACAAGTCTTCGTCATTATTGCGGCTCTATGTAGCTTTACCACGTTATCACCTCTCCTTCTATGTTGACAAGGATGGAGATCTCCAATCGCACAACATGCGTGACATGGTTTATGACGAGAACCAGTCTATTGGAACCCTCTTTGGTTTAGTCAATCGGCTCGTGCTTCGGCCAAAGTTCAGAGAAAATATTAGCGCCAACGAACTTGTCCCGCGGTGTGTCCTCATTCCCGATGGCGCGATCTCGTTCAGCAAGGATGGTCACCACGTTCGTGTTGAGATCGATACCCGTGGTTTTGTCCTTCGGCGGGTCCCGTATCAAACCTATAGGATTGATACCGACTTGGGCTGCTTGACAGGGAATGTTAGCTTGACGAACAAGCTCTACTGTATCTATCTACATGCCCTGACCAGCGGGTGTGGTACCGATCCGCTTACAGGCAGGTCGGGTACAGAGGAAGCATTAACTCTACTCCAATCAGCCAGCTGCCGGTCAATCATGAAGTTCAGTTCACATGAAGCGGAGCTCCTAAGCTTGATCGCATCTCTATGTCCTACACGCACGTGGCATCCAGGATATCTGAGGCGTATGCAAGAGGTAGAGTGGCTCGATCTTCCGGTAAATTCTCAGCATCACGATCTATACTTCGCTTCCAAAGCAGTCAAGGAACACTGTGAGGTGGTGCAATTGTTCAACCAGAGTCATTCCAGTACTTTGTTCCAAGGATTTCCACAGAATGATAGACATCTGCTGGAGCGAAGTGCACGACGAGCTGCGTGTCTATTCCCATCTGGGTTTTCTGAGCAGCCTTCGGGAATCGATTCCGATGTTCGCTACTCTGCCAGAGATCTACTAGAAGTTGGCTCAGGAGAGCACCGCGCCTATACCGCGGCAACTGTCGTTCACCACCGGACCCCCGATTCAGTGACTTTGAAGGACATACTGGGAATGGTGAACTCATGGAGGTCGATCTCTGGGAATACTAGTTTGTCTCTCCGGTATGACAAATCTTGGTTGGCTCCTGACCTTCCATCGACTTGGCTTAAGGCATACAATCTTCTGCGAAGCAGTGATGAAGGGAAATGGAATCGGCTACTTTTCTCACTGCCCGCCATGGTGTACGGCTCTTCGAACCTCACAGATTTGGTTCCTACGTTTGTAGCCTTTGCAGCGGATTCGCAGTTTCGCTTGGAGAATCCACCAAACTACAACTTTTATCAGCTTTCAGAAGGATATCATCCCTCCTCGGACACCCTGCATACTTATATTTTCAAGTGTACCTACCCCTTCGAACGTAGCCCTGAAAGCAGAAGCTCTGCAGAGCTCGGAGAAAGTCTCAAGGGTTTACGAGAACGTCAACGCAAAATGTACAACGAGAGACGAAACTTGGACACCGGTGTGACTGTCCAATGGTGGTTGAATGCCTGGCCATGCGAGAACCCCCCACAGTGTCCACTCGACCCCGATTTATATGATGTGGTAGACTTGACATCCGATGTCCAAAAGCACTTTTCTAGCCGTTATCGTAATCTCAAGCTCAGAGAACACCTCGTTTGTGTTGCGAAGATTCTGGACAACGTACACTCGCGAACATTCCCAACCCCCACTTACGCATTCTACCCCTCGGAAAGCACCTCATCTCGTCCCCGGTGGTCATTCACGATGGACCAGCTATTTTTCAGACCTGCACCATCATTACAAGTGCATGACAGACTACCTCGACACGCTGCTGAAATCGAGAACACTTCGCCCTCCGTTCCCGCCCCGTTGCATCATCTGATTGCCACGGCTGAAGCAAACATAGTACCTCCGTTCCAAATGCAATACATATCGGCCCTCCGCTCTAGTGCAGAACATTATAAAAGCGAGGTGTCCCCCGCGGCTTATGGATCAACGAAGCTACCTACTATTGAGACCCTCTTAGCGCACCACGATCGATGCAGAGCCAGCTACATTAAGAGTCTTCGTCATCTCAAGCAGCACCTGAGCCCGAGGAACCAGAGTGAACAGGTTCACGAGCAGTCGGGTCTATGGCCACGCATCACTCCACATGCACTTTTTCGTCTTCTGGCGTCTAATTCTCCAATCGTGCTCTCCAACGAGTGGAAGAGATCTCTGATAAGGTTAACTTTACTCGCGCTGGAGCTACAGCGTGCTCGAAGGTTGTTCCGATTACACCTTGAAAACCTTCACGAGGAGCTGTGGAGGGAACTTGAGAATGAAGGATGTGATGGTTGGGATGCCGAATCACATCCAGACTGGCTACTAATCCAGGTATGTTTGCCATATCATGGATGTATACACCAACTGACACCTTTCACTCAAATCAGTTGCAAGGCAATTTTTTTGTTCGCCGTGTTCAAGCCGATGTTGCCAACGAGATGATGACACCCAGCTCGGGTGAAAATACAGTCATGCAACTCAATATGGGCGAAGGCAAGTCATCGGTGATCGTCCCTATCGTTGTCGCTGTTCTTGCCGATGGCGATCAACTTGTCCGGGTTATTGTCCCGAAAGCATTGACGACGCAGATGTTTCACCTTCTTGTGGATCGCCTTAGTGGATTCGCAAACAGACGAATATACTTTATTCCATTCTCTCGTTCCCTCGAGATTAATGATCAGAGGGTGTCTGCCCTTCGTGGACTTATGTCGGAATGCATGAAGGAGCGCGGGATTCTAGTTGTCCAGCCGGAATACATTCTGTCGCTCAAGCTTGTCAGCGTAGAGAAGCAGCTGCCTCGGACAAAAGACAGTCAAATGGCAAAGCAATTGCTGAACCTCCAGAGGTGGTTGCATTCTCATTCACGAGATATTTTGGATGAATGCGACGAGATCCTTCACGTCCGATGTCAGTTGGTATACACCATAGGCGAGAAGCAACATATGGAAGGTTTCCCTGAACGATGGACGATCACGAAACAAGTTCTCGGTCTCGTGAGCAAACATGCGTCTTCCCTTCGAGACCTTTTCCCCTTTGGAGTAGAGTACCAGCAAGGTCTCCCCGGATCATTCCCCCACATACGTATCCTGCACGCAGACGCTGGCCAAGAATTGATCCTAAGGATAGTGCAAGATGTTATGGATGATCGGCTTCCGAACTTTAGCCTTGGACAGCTTTATTCGGACGTCAGGGATGCAGTGCGAAGCTTCATATCCTGCGCGGACGTCCCCCGCAAAAAAGCTCGATTAGTAAAGGCGTACTGTCAGCAGACTCGCCTGTGGAGCGGTCTGCTGCTGCTGCGTGGCCTGTTGGCAACTGGCATCCTTCTCTTTGTCCTCCGAGAGCGACGGTGGCGGGTAGACTACGGACTTGCCCCAACACGTACCATGCTTGCGGTCCCATACAGGGCAAAAGACATCCCAGCACAAAGGGCCGACTTCGGTCATCCGGACATTGCCATCATCCTCACCTGCTTGTCATACTACTATGCTGGCCTCAGTAGAGAACAGCTGAGAGTTTCCTTCGAAATTTTGCTCAAACGGGACGACCCATCCATCGATTACTATCTCTGGGTTCGAGACTGCCCTGCCGTACCAGAGATTCTGCGAATCCTAAGTGGCGTTAACATTAAGTCATCCGAACAATGGAAGGAGTTTCTTGTTCCCCTCTTCTCACGAAATAAGGCAACTGTGGACTTCTATCTCTCGAATGTCGTGTTCCCGAGAGAAGCGAAGGAATTTCCCTTCAAGCTATCGTGCTCAGGTTGGGATTTAGCAGAGAAGAAAGAACGTGTACTAACCGGTAAGCTGGAGATAAATTCATATGACTCCTGAGCGAGCGAGCTCAATGATGTTTAGGATTTTCGGGAACGAATGATGGTCAATATCTATTACCTCTTTATATCACTCAACGTGACCCTGACCATCAACGAGGAACCAATGCAAAGGTTCTGTCATATCTCCTACGGCCCGAAAACAATCATTATATGTGCATGACAAAAGAGAACGGCGAGCGGCGAACCACGTGCGAGTTCCTCGAGATCCTGGCTGCCCAGAGGCCCGAGATTCGCGTCCTCTTGGATGTTGGTGCTCAAATGCTCGATATGCAAAATCAGGAATTGGCCAAAGTGTGGCTAGACATCAATGAATCTGCTTCCGCCGCCATTTATTTCAACGAAGATGACGAGCTGTCAGTGTGGACACGAGACGGAAGTACACAACCTCTGATATCCTCACCATTCGCACAGCGGCTAGACCAATGCATTGCGTACCTCGATGACGCCCATACACGTGGCACCGACCTGAAATTTCCCAATAGATTTCGTGCTGCGGTCACACTGGGTCCGAAAGTCACGAAAGACCGTCTGACTCAAGGTATCGAAAACTTGCATTAATCTGTCCCACTGATCTAACCTCACTTATCATTTATAGGTTGTATGCGGATGCGGAAGCTCGGTCATGGTCATTCTGTCATGTTTTTCGCACCTCTCGAAGTTGATCGGCGTATCCGCTCGATGGTTGGCAAAAGCAATGACCCCTTGGTCGTTATCGACACTATGGACATCCTACGCTGGGCTATGCGTGAGACATGTGATGACATTCAGCGCCGAGTGCCTCATTGGGCACAACAAGGGATCGATCATACATCCCGACATGCTGCTTGGACCAACTTTCATTGGGTACAACAAAGAATTGATCATACATCCCGATATGTTGCTTGGGTCGGCTCCTCTAGAAGTCAACTCTCCTCAAAGGCGCTATTGAGAAAGTGGCTCCAGCCGGGAGTCAGGAGGTTGGAAGACCTCTATGGGCCTCACAAGGTCTCGCATTCTGCATTGCTGGCTCCCCCGAAAATTCGCCAGCGTTGTATTGAACTTGGAGTTTCGTCCCCCTGTGATGTGGGTGTGGATGAAGAACAGGAGCGAGAGA
Organism: Pulveroboletus aff. viridisquamosus; assembly: GCA_038088935.1. Taxonomy (NCBI): domain Eukaryota; kingdom Fungi; phylum Basidiomycota; class Agaricomycetes; order Boletales; family Boletaceae; genus Pulveroboletus; species Pulveroboletus aff. viridisquamosus. The sequence continues at coordinate 5,240 of JBBPJW010000189.1, forward strand.
CCATTTATGAAGGTGAACGTAAGTTACAAGTAGAACGACCGCCGAGAGTGCCACCAGCGACTCATTCACTCCATCCGGATGTCACTGACTTTATAACGACGGGCATTGTCCCTAAAAATACCAACGCCCTCCGTCCGGTCTTCAAGACACTCGATGCGACTTCTGCACCTTCCAACGAGGCGCACGTTTGGAGTCCATTTGTGCTGGCAACGAAGGACTTCCAGAGGACCGTCAATTTTCCAGGAGATCTAGACGAGTACCTGCGCCCCGTCCAGTGGCTTGTCTCTGGGAAAAATGAAGTGCTCGTCATCTTGAGTCCCTACGAAGTCACCCACTTGATGCCGTATATCAGGTCAAGTGACAAAGTTCACCTCCATGTATATACACCCCGCAAAATCAAATCGATGAAACCATGCGACGGCCTTGTCTTGTTCTCCATTCCCGTCGTCCCCACCGGGTGGACTCCCCCCCGGCTTCTTGTGGATCAGTTAAACGTATTTGCTGGGCAGCTGTACCTGAAGGACTACGAAACATACATCCGGCTATGTCGTTTTCTTTGCGTGTATGCAAAGGATTTGAAAGATGAAGAGGGCATTAAAGCTGGACCCGACGGGTTCATCTCCCCGAGAAATCGGCCAGGACACCTGCGCACCGCGCACACATTCCGACGTTCACCCATGGTTTTCTTAAGGATACTAATGGGCTTCCGCAACAAAGGGATGTGCTTCTCAGAGACGCACATGGGGAAACTTCTCGATGGACGGCAACTTTCTGAAGACGACTTCTGAAGTGGTCGCGATGAAGTGCGTGTCATTCTACCTCCCGAGTCAGGGTCGAGTGATTGACAATTTGAACGTTAAAAGCCTTGGCATGCAACAACGGTAGACTAGGGCTTGAACCTGATTTGTAGACGACGATGCTCCTCGTTGTTTGGACTTCTTGTACATGTGTAGTACTTGAACGTTGAGGGGGTCCACATACTATTCTAAGCCTTATCAACCCCTCGAACGACCTCTCGATTGTTGTTATCCATTGCACAAACCGTTCCCGACACTCGACTTGGTGATCATTCGACATGGACGGTGTCAAAGCAGCAAAGTGAGTTTACTGAGGCTCGACAGATGCAGGCGCCCACATAATCCAAACTTCATAGGAAACGCAAGCTAACAGACAAGTCCATACCGAGTGCGCTTGCTCAATTGCCCGAATTCGCGCAAGAGTCTAAAATGTATCAAAGCTTGCTGGAGACGGAGAGGAAGTTGGACTGGACCATGACGAGGAAAAGAGTTGAAGTCCAGGACGTGTTGGCGCGAAACCCGATCGTATGTCTCAGTTGGGGCATGATTCAATATGGCTCGCTCACGCGGTCTATTCACAGACGACACGGACACTAAGGGTGTTCGTCAGTCATACGGTTTCTGGTCAACCGTGGCAAGTCGGTGAAGCTGAAGGCGAAGGAGATACGGTTAACTTTGATACTGGACAAGGTATTCCAGCGTGGTCACTCAAAGTCGAGGGACGTCTCCTCGAAGTAAGTTTTTAATCACGTCGTCATGCTACGCCGCCCATTCATAATGACAGCCATCAAATCAACGTTCTCGAGACAAGGTGGTGCCCCGGAAGTTTTCAACTTTCATCAAGAGAATGATCGTGGAACTCGACCGTGATCCTCATTTGTACCCGGATGGAAATATCGTCGAGGCATGTCATGGGTGTCTTGGTCGTGCATACCTGGTTGACAATCCTTGTAGTGGCCTCGCCCACAGGGTGTTCAACCCCCACTCGATGGGTTTACAATCAGACGGACGGGGGACCAACCAACACGCGTTCGAATCCTAATGCACCCAGAACAGACCCCAGAACAATACAAAGTAAGCCCTGACCTAGGTAATCTATCCGAGCCTTTTCCGTTTCCCTTTGAGCCGTCTCTCACTTGCCTCCAGGGCACGTGTTGGGTATCAAAGAAGAGAGTCGGATTGGTGTTTTGCAATCGTTGTGGAGCTATATCAAGCTCAATGGCCTTCAAGACAAGGTTGACCGCCGAAGAATTCGGGCAGATGAATATTTGCGTCCAGTTCGTGAATATGTTTGCAACCGCGGTTGTCTTGCCTGATGTTTTTTTCTAGATCTTTGGGGCAGATTCGATCATATTTCAGGAGTTGCCCGAGCTGGTCAACCGACATCTGATGCCTCCGGATCCCATAATACTGTTTTACACACTCAATCCCGGTGTACCGCCCCCGGAGCGAGCGTCCGCCTGGGATATTGAGGTAAAAATAGAGGACACTGCCGTCAAAAACCGTATGGCTGTAATTATCCAGTCCAGCAAGGAGAGCACACAAGATCTCAGTAAATTGGACGACGAGGTGGATTTTCCTCCGCCACGCTCCGCCAATTTGACCTCACGTCCAGCCACATTTTCAGATTTCGCTCCTGGCGCAGTCATTGCATAACTCGCACACGAAGCGGGTGTTCCTCCAAAGTTTTGCGGACGACCCAGCCAAATTCATCCAGACATGGTTGGAATCACAGTCGCGAGACTTGGAGAGTGTTCTTGGGAGTGGGCCAAGCGAAGGTGCCACCATTCGTGCGGAAGAGCTTCGGCGGAGTGATTTCTTCAGGCTTCCCTGGGTCGAAGAGGCCGTTGCGATACAAGAAGGCATGCGTCTGGCTGCCAAACCATGAGCTTGCTTTTGTGTCGTGCAAGTAGTACCTGCTACCAACAGTTATGTTCGTTGAGCGTTCCTGCGCTGCCGTGCCAACCGCAACCGTGTAGGACCTACCCGCCCTGTAATCGACCACCCTGTAACAATCGGGCCAAACCGGACATTGAAATCTTAGTTCCTTTCGCACTTCCATGGCCAGCAAACAGGTGGGTCGTCGTGGTTCGAGCTCGAGCTCGCCAGGGACTGACAACCCACGCTTTTCAACCAGCTCGGGAAGCTGAGACAGGTGCGCATCACGGTACTGGACTCCCTTGTGGGCTCAAACTGAGGTGACGCGGGTTCAGTGGGCGGGTGAGAAGATATCCACTCGCGATAAGACCATCGCCGTGGAACATGAACTCAAGGAACTCGAGGAAGATGTAGAGCTGAGAAAGCATGGTATCGTCAGGTGTGCACTTCTATTCGTCTACTCTCGTTCTGATCCGGGTCCCAATACCGCTCGCGTGCGAACGTCAGATTGCAGGCAGCTTCGGAGGACTACCACCGTGGGCTTTCAAAGAAGGAGTCTACGCCTTCTGGAGAGGCGGAAAAGCTCATGCCACTCGATGCGCTCGGGATAGTCATGGTCACACATGGGGAAGAATATGGTGACGACTCTGCCTTTGGTAAGTGCTGCTGGATCTGACCCTTCATGGAGTGCTCAACGTGGACTGTCTTCAAGGGACATGTCTCGTTGCCCTAGGCAGGGCTCATTGCAAGATAGCCACACTTCAAGAGGCGTATGGTCTCGCCTTTCAGGATACATTTATCGCATCGTGCGAGAGGTTTGCACGGGATATCAAGGACTACGAATATCAGCGCAAGAAGTTGGACAGTCGGAGGTGAGCTGGTTGTTGTTGAATCCAACGATCGTCACAATTACTTCCCATGATACTTAGACTGAGCTACGATGCGGCTGTAACCAAACTTGACAAGATCAAAGGGTCTAAGAAAGAGAAGGAAAAGGAAAGACGGGAGGCAGAAGACGAAGTGCAGTTGTGTCGGTTACGCTTGTAAGTCCCGTGCATTACTCTGTCTTTCTCTCGTGCTTACACAGAGGTAGTGAAGAGACCTCGGAGGACGTACACTGTCGCATTCAGGCTATTCAGGAGAACGAAACCCTGCAGCTACGCGAGTTGACGAATTTTCTTGATATCCAACTCAATTTCGCGGGGCAATACTTTGAGATCCTGAATGACGTGAAAGCTCACTGGTGTGACGAGTAAGCACTGTTTACCGTTTCCCAATGGGTCACTAATACACGCGTGGAAGGTTGAGCTTGACGAAATTCGAAGACATGAGAGTCAATTCCCAACCACAGATACTTGACGATTCAAAGTATCCTTCTACTCGCTCTCATCGACCCACTTTTTCGAGTGGCATTTCGTCAGTAGAATCGGAAGATGGTTCGGGAGTTCGTACCCCTGGACGACGCAAATCTGATGCTGAAAAGTCGACCGCTTCTTCACGGTCCGCCTCCAGGGCTTCTCGTAAGCGTTCTGACAGTAACGTCACTGCTGGAAACGAGAGTATAACGAAACCCAACAAGAAGATCGGCGTCACTGGCTGGGCCTCGAATGCAGTTAGCTCTATCACGGGACTTGGAAAGAAGGACAGAGATACTTTCGCTGCGTTGACGAATGAGGAGAAGGGCAACGCGGACACGGATGTTCCACGACCACCTAGCTCACGGTCATTTTCTCGGAAGTTGTCCATCGAATCGTCAAGGACCAACGGACGCATTCTGAAACCCCCCTCTCAGCAAGAAAAAAAGCTGGTCAGGGCATTGTATGACTTTTCTGGTTCTTCGGACGAACTCTCTTTCAGGGCAGGAGATGAGATTATGGTCGTCCACGAAGTCCTTGATGATTGGTGGCTAGGGATGCGCACGGATGGTCGCAAGGGTCTGTTCCCTGCAACATACACTGAGCCGATCTCGAAGAGTGTATCACCGTTTGGGTCAGAACCCAGTCACCTTGCTCGCGGGAACCAGATGGGTGATAGAGAAATAATTCATGATTACCCAAATCCACCACACTCGGCGAACAGTCTCAGTTTTGACACTCAGAGTGTGGCGAGCGTGATCCCCGATGACGAGGAGGAGCGGCACTTGATGCCTGTCAAACCATCCGATGACGATATGTTCTCGGTTCCCCGCCAGGACTCCCCTCCCATTGCCCCGCCGCTGTGGAATAGAACCAACTCAGACATCGTCAAGAGACCGCCTCCACCACCGCCTCCCCGTCGATCGACTGTAACAGCCATTACTCCTCCTATACCCGACCGGCGTCCGCAGACAGAGGGTCCCTCGTACGCGCAAGTATACATGACCACACCGAACAGCACCTCCAACTGGGACGTCTCTCCGTTTGACAGCCTGGCAGACACGTCGTCTCATTGTGTCAGCTTTGAGCAGCACCCCTATGAACGCAAGGGACTGTGCAAGAACTGCTTCAGGATGCACTGAATATTGTGTAGGTGTTCGGACTGAATATTTGATGGTGTACACTATTTCTGTCACTCTTTCAATCAGTTTGTATCAACCAGTCAGTGTTTTTTTCGGACCATGATAGGCTCGGTGCTTGACACTACTTGTCTTGTCTTTGGATAGAGCCGTAGTGGAGTGTACACCAAGTTACGCTTTGATCATTGCAGACAAAACCATGATGTTAGTGTTCAGTGTCACCTGAGAATGCGGGAGTGTTGGCAAGTGTCAAAAGGGCCCTGGTAACCCGGTGGGTCAGTGGGAATAGGACACCTCACCACCCATTGCGCGTACGTGCACGGCCCTGATCGAAGGGCCGCCTGACGGGTACAGGAAGCAGGTTGACACACCAGGTCGGCCTCTCCCCCCAGCCCTGGGAAGACCCCTGGATGTGTGACGATGCGTCTGGGTCCCTGCGCCCACATCCAGGACCTTAGGGTCAATCCCTTGGCCATGTGTCTAAAACGAATCGCCAAACTCCGACCGCCCCCAATGGCACCGTAAGACCTTTTTGTGAAACGGCTTATTGGGACTGCAGTCTCCAGCCAGGAAGATGGACCACCTGCAGGTCCCATCCCCAGAACCCACCATTGCCATACTAAATATACACATCATCTTTCTTCTACTAGGGGTTTATGGGTATAGCGTTTGCGGCATTAATAGGCATGAACGAGCTCAAATTGTTGTCTAGTTGGGAGTACGTTCTGTCACTTGAAGTTGAATACGCGGTCATTCGTCGGCGCTTATCCTTCCGTTGGTCGTTGGTGAGTGTCCAAATCTTTCTTAGTTCGACTTGAGAGACATGTGGCGAAGGTCCCCTACATTGTCGGACGAACGTCTGCCCTGGTTTTCCTTCTCCTGTAAGTATGGGGGGCATGGTTTGGAGAGGTAACCTGTTCACTTCTACCCACAGTTCGGCTGGGGGAAGCCACTCCCTGGGGGACGCCCTTTGTTTGCGTCAGTCTCGTTCACATATCTCCATCCAGCTTATGATATGTCTATCTAGCAAGTACAGTGTTGAAACCGGTGAGTGACGCTGCCACAACTCCATAGAGTATATTTCACTGAGATATTATCAATAGCTAGTGGGTGATATGACCCTGGGATGTTCCTCTTTGATTTTTACGATCCGCACGTGAGTTCCGATAGCCCCATCTAGCATACGGCTTACCCTTTGTATAGACAGGTGGTCTGGAAGGTCTCTCGTTTGGTACATGTTCTGCTACTGTTCCTTTTGCTGGGACAATGGGTCATGTTAGTGATCGGTACGATCGTATCTCTTACGGCTTTACTTCTACCTCCATTTTAAAGTCTTCTTTACTTAGATGACGCAATGAACAGACGATCGACAGAACTAACAAGTGGCAATTGTGGAGATTATGACGACTATCCAAAAATGCTCGCTGGAGGCTTCATATACAGTAAGTCGCCGTATTACACTCAGATTGGCCCTCCTATATTCATTGATGCACTCGAGCCACGTGCTATGATCTCCTTGTTCTCATATTGTTGGTTATGGGGCTGTCAAGGCAGCGGTCCAAGTCCCCTTTGAAGAAGCGTTTACTCGCTCAAGGCATTTTGTATTTTGCCGTGGCGGTGGCAGTTTACGTCCCACCGATGGTTTGGATCCTCGCTCTCCCACATTACGCCATATTCTCATCATCATACTTAGGTCTCTGCTCTGCTCGATAGCCGTAAGATTGAATTCTTTTAGGTATTACGCACTGCCGTTCAACCGCAACCCAGCTCTGACGGTGATTTTTTACGATTGCGGTGGGTCCATGGTTTGTAGTGATGTGTATGGCATGACTGATCATGGTGCGGTAGCCGTCACGATAAGGTATCCCACAGGTTTCCATCGGCATCAAATTGCAGGGGCTGGCTGACCTTGATTCATTTCAGCACGATCGCATCATCTAGGGCAGTAAGGTCCCTCCTTTATCTTGATACCTCCATGTCAGAGTATGTCCGAAGACAAACCCTGATGCGTATGGACTCACCGCACGTGAACAGTCAAACTGAGGAGAATAACATCGCGTTAACCACCCATATTGCGATTCATCCGTCAACGGGGCTCGACGACCTCGAACAGGCGGCCTTGAGTCGTTGACGCCAACGAGTGTTGAACTCCCGGGCGAGTGGTTATCGTCATCTTATTGCGTGTTCAGAGACACCCGGTGTGTTCTCCGTTCCGAGCAGTCGGATGCTTTCTTTCGATTGACTTTATGTGCGAGTATCGTTTGGTTGACCGTGTGTCGGCATGCTACATCTTTGTGTTGTCTATTCTGATCCCACATTCTCCTTATGCCTTCTCACGTAGGTTGCATGTTCTCGCTGTCCCAGTCAAACCTCTGGATAGATCAGTAGGTTTAACGTCGAATATTGTTAGGGCCTAGTGGTCATCACGTTTGATGAACCTCCGGCGTGGATGTACTTAGCCCTGTCGGCGGAAGTAGACAAACTAATAAGGATGCTACATAACTTGAGTGCATTGATAAGATAGGCAAACCAGAAATTTACTCAAGTCATCCCCGCACCGACCTCTCCTCATCCAACGATGTCCTTTCGTAAGATTGACGTCGATGCGTACGACGAAGACGTCCTCCAAGAAACAGAACTTTACGACCCTGATCCACGCGAACCTGCCCAAGTCCTGAGCGATGCCAAGCAGAAGCAGATCGCCGTGCGCAGCGCGTTGAACAAGTTGCGTCCGTCTATCCCCCCCTCCCTTCTGCGTACCCGTCTTCACCTTTTACCTCTTGTTTCTCGTGTCTGCATGAACTGACTCTATCCCCCCCCCCTCTCTGTCCTGTGTGCGCACCCGTCTGGCCTGCGTGAAATCGGTGCACTGCGCGTAAACGTTCGCAGAGGCGACGTCACCGGTGCTCTAAACATCGCGTTGTACAGCCCGCCTTACGGCCCGAACGTCGAAGAAGCCAAGGTGGGCCCGCCTCCCGTTCTGCTGGTGAACCCCGTCCGCTCATCCCTCCATGACACCTCGCACGCTGATACAGAACCTCACGCTCCAAATCGTTGTCTCTGTCCTCAACAGCACCAAGTCGACAGAGGTCCACAACGTCCTTTCGTCGCTCTCCCAAGACGAACAGGACACGTTGATGAAGTACATCTACAAGGGGATGGGTATGCCTGGGTGGGGCGACGTCAGTGGGAGCGTGCTGCTTGGGTGGCATGAAAAGGTGCAGTCATTTGATTGTGCACACGTCCTTTCCTCCTGATACTCATCAGTTGGGTTGAGTAGTTGACGGAGATTGCGGGGACGGGCTGTATCGTGCGCGTCATGACCGATCGGAGGACGGTATAAGTCATTTGTTGTATTTTCCCCCTCACATCCGCCAGACATTAACGACCAAAAACAATTCTATTCCATGTTTGTTGAAACACGACATACTCTATCTCTAAGGGAAAGGGAGACATAATTCGAAGCTGACTTGAGCTCTCCTGATGACCCATATCCATAGTCCATATCTCGCCGATCAAGCGTCCTCTCCCTTGCTTCGTGCCTCTGCAAGGCTCAACTCGATCGCCAGTCTTAGATCGTCATCCATCTCCGTATCCGGCACCGCTGCCCGCGACGCCCCCTTATGCCTAGCGATATCAGCAGATAAGAGTGACATGTTGGGAGAACGCGTTCTCGTCATGACAGGCGTCGCAACACGCGAGTGTGGTGACGATGGACCGGGCAAAGGCGAGACGGACTTCAAGGGGGTGCTCCATGCCAACCGAGGCTGCTCTGGACCCGTTGTAGATGTCCCCCGTCTGAAACTCGATGTCGAAGACAGACTGGAACTGAGAGAGGGAAAGTGGTCCAAGGAAGACGACGACGTGCTGCGCTGTGCTATGGGACTTGCCTGCGTGCTCGGTCCGACCATGGGAGATCTGAGCGGACTGATGCTCGTACTAGCTTCCATCGGCTCAGGCACAAACGGTGGCGACACTTGCACTTTCTCGTTTGAGGTCGAGAGTAGGAAATGTGGGTACTGGCGATGACTCAAATGGTGACTCGAAGACGAGGAACACGCCGACGATGGTGCGGAAGGGATGGACCTGGACTGAGAGGACGATGGTAGGCCACGCAGATCATCGAAATCGCCCTCGAATATTCCCTCGTCGGGAACCGCGCCTGGCTGCCGTGCTTCCTCCTCTTCGCGTGAGAGCATCAAAACATATTCTACGGCCTCCAATTCTGAGAGACCAAGTGTGTCCAAAGTAGACCTTTGTTCACGTTCGCAGCCATATATGCGCCGCGTATACTCTCTCTCGTCTTCGAGTTCCCTGTAGGACTCCATGATATCTCTGTACATCTCGTATTGTTCTTTTGCAAAAACACGAGTGAGAGAACCAAGTCGGCTAACGATGAGGAGACTTACGTTGTCCCTTGGTAGTAATGCTCATCTTCGTATTGGCGTGCTTGGGCTTCTTGTGCTGATGCTCGCGACCATGGGTCAGTCCAACCTTCCATGTCATCACGCGGTTCCCGACAACGATGATCACAAGCTCCTTCTTCACCAAGATTTTACTAACAATATCCCAGTCGTGTCCAGGCGCTGGGCGTGGCGCAGGCGTCGTAAAGTAGCGCACTGGCTCTAATGTGAGGGAGTCCCAGATGACGGTGGTCCCGCGAGCAGAACCAGAAGCAAAAATGGTGGGGCTCCATGTAATAGCTGTCACAGGGCCATCCGTATGTGCCTCAAACCTGTGGACCGGTGCTACAGAAGTTGTGGGAGGAGAGTCAGTGTCATATATGCTAATAAAGCCTAGGAGATCCCCAACGATAACCATATTGTTGTCACGGGAGTGGGTGGATATGATGGATTCGATTGTAGAGACATTGCCGAACGAGCTATCGCCAAAGCAGGTGACGATCACGTCTTGCGATTGAAGGTTTGCATGAACGCGGTAGAAATGGGGGTGATGCGTATACTCAATAATGAGTAGTACAGTTGACTCTCCAGTAGGAAACAACCACATTTTCGCGATCTGTTGTTGTGGTAATGAAGGATCCCCTTGAGCAGCCGAATGAAATCTCTCGTTATGAATGGGAGAGGGGATCCTGAGTGGGTGGACCGAGCGAACACGAGCTTCACTCGCAAGGGCCTCAGACTTGCACAAGTTGTAAAGGAGAATATCCCCGCTCTTCAGCGCACCAACGATGAAACCATCACTGAGGCTACCGGCGATACTGATAATTGGGTCTGTGACAAGAGACAGCTTCTGATTGTCTGTAGTCCAGAGGAGTTGAAGCGTGTTGGTGTCCCACAGTTTAATGCGCCCATCAATGCCACCAGACAAAAGAGTATTGGTATCCGAATCAGGGACGAGCTGCTGTACGGCACCCTCGTGCTGATCATGGACGGTGCATTGGATAAGCTCGGATGTAGCGCGAGGATCCATGGCACGGTTCACAACGGTGAGGGCAACTTCCCCGTTGTGCTTTCCCCAAAATACACGAGCAGCGCCACCATGGGAGGTTATGGTGCAGTTGGAGATGTTGGGGGTAAATTCAACATTAGGGTTCCCGGTTCCCAAACCAGTACCCGAGGCATCGATGTACCCTCTCAATACCCTTCCGTTGAGTGGGTTCGACCGCGCGACGATGCCATACTGGATAGAGGACGTCAAGAGGCCATGCTCGGACATAAGATGTACCCCGTCAATCGACGAGTCTTGGGGCGCATGAGTGACGGTCGGATTGCGAGAGCGTTCCAAGCGTCTGGGAAGCGAGCTAAGTCACGCTGATGGATCGGGGTGAAAGCAACGCACCGCCTGATGGTGTAACGGAGAATAAACTCTTTGCGCCAGGTATACTCGGTTCGCTTAAGGAGCAAAATACGCTCGTTCTCGAGCTCATATTCGGGGCTGATACCGAGCAACTGGGTGAGGAAGGCGCGAAGCCAAGTATTGTCATCATCTACGTGTTCGCAAAGACGTCGGCAAGTGCGGGCGAGAGCAAGGAGGGAGGGCGGGGGGAGGTAAGACGTAATGTGGGTGAGGGACTCTTGCGGAACATCAAGGAGAAGAGACGGAGATCCATGTTGATGAACGTTATACGAGACGGTATGTGACGACTTATGCTGGTGAGTGAACGTTTTCCGGTAACTTTCAATGGATCGTGTTCGCATATAATTTCAGGGAGGTTTGAAGTAAGTGGCGATCGCAGACAGTCGAGCTGATGTCGCCCTGCGAATGCTTAGTGACGAGTAGTGAGCCGAAGAGGGTCAAGAGCAAAACCGCCCCAGGCCCTCTTCCATTCGGCGAGACATTATGTAATCTACTCTTGAGAGTAAAAAAAAAAGTCGTGGTCCTGCCAGGAATCGAACCTGGGTTTTGGGAAGATGTCATCAGAATCCCAAGTGATAACCGCTACACTACAAGACCGCGTTAAACAGGGGAACAAATAGTTTATCAAGGTATACCCGAAGCGCTCTCTTGTACCCCACTGAGAAGCTTGTACTCTACTTCCCAGTGGAGGCGACATGCACAATTGGCCGAAGCACTATATCGCTTGGTTGGTGAGTTCTTGATCGCACCCTGCATCGGCACTGACGCGTGCCAACATCGCTTTCACCTCTCTCTTCCCTCTACCGTTACGACATGTAGAGTATTGTCACCCTCCCAACATACGAAGCCAATTGCACTTCTGCCCGTGAAATGATGAGCGGCCGCACCTAGACATGTGGGGATCGATTCCCGACAAAACATCGAAATCTCAGAATTGCGTTGACCTCACATGGTCGTCGAGGTGGGCATTATCAAGCTCGTCCTGTTGGCTGACCAGGGAGCGTAGATCATCTAGCGCAGCTTCCTGGACTCGGAATCTGGGTCGGTAGTGAATCTGGTGATTTGAGTCTCATCCCTTGCCAGCTTGAGTGGACTATTCCTATTCTTCAAGCAAAGGCCATAGGATGTCTGTCTGATTCAGCCATGACCTCTCTTAGCGTTGAAGACTCCTTACCTCTGCCGGCCTATTTATGGGAATCACGATTCAGTATAACTTTTCGATGGATGAAGGGCGGAGAACATCTGGGTCTCTGTTTACGCTCATCGGAATCGCAATGGCAACTCGGGATACATCGTATCTGATACCGAATAGCAGACGTCCAAGTCCACCGGGGTAATTCTTGCCATCGACCCTGCGACCTCTAATTGCGCTGTCGTTAGACAATCAGACGTCGGAGTCACACACTATCGTCTGCACAATCAACACCCTTTCATACTGGATATGGACCTCCTGCAAGAGCTTTTCGGTGAGCAACCACCAGAGCAGTGTTGATGAAGAGGTCATTGCCATTACGAGAGCCAAATATGAGGATGAGTGCCACCAAGCTCAGCAGTGGAGAGGTGGTCACTGTTCTGGGAGAATTTGGTACCCCTGGCGCGGTGGTCATGTTCAAGTGACCCAACAATTTTCTCACCCCTTCTAATGTTTCAACCCATACTCACTTTTTTGTCCACAGCGGCAAACCTAGTTGAACCTGGCTGGAAAAGCACCAACTGTGCCTTTCACATCAATAACCTTTTTGTGCGCCACTGCATGACCATTGTTTGACCCTACTGAATTCTTAGCATTATCATGATCACCTTGGGGGTGCTATGTACTGGCGTTTGTCGACAACATTCTCACTGATGGGACCCAATCGTTGGTATCGAGATGTCGAGGAACAAAGTTGATCGGTTCACTCGTGCGTAAAGTTGTATAAATATGTTTCCTTGTTTTCAATTTGCGGCCACTGCCTACTTAGGTGACCTTGTTGCGACGACCACATAGAAGAGTTAACGGACGTTGGCAGCACGTGTTCCCTTCGCCGAGGCGTCTATGACGACCTGGTTGTATCTTGGTTGCCAGACTCGGCACATGACGAACATACAGTCCGCGTTGGACCAACTAGAGACATACCACGCACGCTCGTTCTCGAAGTTTTGTGGGCTGGAAGACACAATACCAGCCGCCTCATCTCCTTACATGATCCCATCCGTATCGTCGACTGGTCGTGCCACCGGCTGTCTTGACAGATGGCTCGGAACCCCAAGAGTTGATCTGGTTCGTTACCCAAGGTGTCGATTAACCAAATTCTTGAAACTCTCGGGGACTCTACAGTGGAATTCACCTGTCTGCGAACTTGTGTATACCTTGGTACCCCAGTAAATACCCCTAGGGAAGAATCAATTGAGACACTATTGTCACTTGTTCACGGACAGTGCGGGGCGAGCAGTAGAGCGCTACGCCATCGCTTTTGTCTCTCCCTCTCTCTCCTCAGTCTGAAATAGATGCTGGACGATGTGCACCGAAAATGATTAACTGCTCGAATCAGATAGGAACGATAGCGTCCTAGGACAAAGAGCCCTTAAAGGAATCGCACACTCCTGCTGGCCCCAGTCATGACCAAATACCACAGCGAACAAAACCGGATCGAAAGGAAATTAAATACAATTGGTCTACTGTAGCACGCTCGGGGGGTGACAATTGGATTAACTTTCTGATACCAGACATCACTTCCAAGACCCTGGAAATTGGAAACTCAGCCTTGAGCTCCAGGAAAGATGTGATTCGAAAGTTTGTGTCCACAATTGATCTGTTCCATTCCGCCGTGAGGGCATGACGAGTATGGGCTGGACCAGAGACATGTCCGCTGTACTACACGATGGATAAACGCTACGACTCGATTGAGCGTGCTTTGGGCTCACGGGACTGCTTGGAGACCTTCCACGTTCAATTGCGGGGGACCCAAACACCATTGGTCGCCCAATCGAACAGACATCTGCTCACCTCTTGTAGAGTATCTGGCCACGTGTTCGCAGATGCGAGGTGCATGGTATCTGCAGTCGAGGTATCGTACAACATGGCAGCGGCGCAAGCTATAATGACCTCGTCATGCCTCCGGATAGTCAATGTCTTTGCATGCATCCTTGCCAATGCCGTTTGGATGATGAACCTCCAGAGTATCGATTGGACGCACTACTTTGACCTACGACACCTGTACCCATTGGTCGTCCTGTTCATGTCCAGCTTGTTGCCCCTGAACCCTCCAGCTTGCAATCGTTTTGAGACTAATAAGAGACTGTAAAATGACAATTGTACGTCTTTCTGAAACAAGATATCAACTTGGTATTCTACAGTGTGTACAAAGGGAGAGTGCAAAAGAACATGATAGCCTCGTTAAGGTGTCATTCTCTGAACGGGCTTGTGATGGGAGTCATCGAGCATTGTATGAAGTCCTCGCACGGACGTTTTCAGACGTGCGATTTTCATGTCTGACGGACACGAAAAATCAACTAGCTGAGTGAACCGAGCGACAATAAGCGCACCAGACTCTCGTCCAGTGGAGGCAAGTTCGGCACGAAAGGACTCGACGGCCACGCTAAGTATATTCTTGTCCTGATCGGCCCTGCGTTGAGATTCGGCGAGCTCAATACGGAGCTCTTTGACGGTATTCTCGAGCACGGCAATTTTGCTCTCTAGTGGACACGTCAGACAAAAAGAAAGCACACACAAGCGTACTCAAGGAACGCACGTGAAAACTCGTGCTGTGCACGAAGATCGCGAACGTCTGCAAGAAGTGTTTTGACGGTCTCCTCGAGGGTGGTACTTTCCTCTGTAATGGATGAGGTCTCCGGTTCATTGGGAATCTGCACGAGCCAATCAACCTGTCCGTCATTCTTACTTTGAATAGCTTACTTACATTGTCGCAGTACGGTGAAGGGAGGACATCACGAAGACTCTGAAGAATGATCGACTTGACGCCACTAATCACAAAGTCGTAGTTTGATGAGACAGTCATGGATAGAAGGACGTCCGCGTGCTCAATGATAGGTCCAACCTGTCCTTGTGTTGCAGTGTCCCAGAAAGAAACGGATGAGTTTGCAGCAGCCGCAATAAACCTCTCATTGTTCGCTAGTATGATGCCCTTGGGGTCGTTCCTACTGTGGATGGGCCATTCTGAGAGTACGGCCCCGGTGGACACATCGAGGCACTTGATGTTACTATCAGACAAGGCAAACAGATGCCTGCTATTGCGAGACCAGGAAAGGGATTGGTTGAACGAGTCTACCTGGACTGGGCTGTTGACGAGGAGGTGGCCGTCCTGACTGTTGTAGATCCGAACGGACTGGATTTCGCATGTTGCAGTTGCGAGGAGACGTCCATCAAGTGAGTACTTGACCGCCGCCAGCGTGTCGTCATGTTTCAAGGGACCAAGCAGTCGCTCGCCAATCGAGAAAGACCAAACACAGGCAGTCGAGTCATGCGAACCGGTCGCGATCCTCGTCCCGTCCGGTGACACGTCCACCACTTCTATTGGAAAGCCCGGATGTGGTTGAAACGCGTTCAGCTTCGAGTGGGTCTCCGCATTCCATATCACCACTTCACCGTTGTCCATCCCACTCACGACCCACTGTCCGTCTCGTGTCACTGCCAGACTGAGAACGGCGGCTCCTGTATCCATGGGTGGCCCCACCTCCTGGCCATCTTCCATTCTCCAGCGTCGAACCTGGCAATCGCATCCCCCTCCCACGATGCCTTTCTCATCAGGGAGGAAGGCAACGGAACATATGAAACTCGAATGCTCGCATTCGACTACAGGAATCGAAGTTGAAGTCATTTGAGCGACTCAGCTTTAAAAGTAGTTCGCATCAGGATTCCTCTGCGCTCGTCTCCATCAAGTACTCACCGGCACTGTCCAGTGTTTTTGGAGTTAACCAACACCTGCGACAATTTTGATGACCAGCCCTGCAAGCTGGTGCATGGTAAGCGCACTGATCACGTGTATGTAGCTAGACGGAATAACAACTCGAAAGAGCAGCGCGTTTGTCGCACAAGGATTAAATGACAATGGTAGTGAGATTAAAGCGAAAAACACTACGTCGATGGATCATAACTAATTTTACAGTCAGGTTCTGTCCAGTTGTTCGAATCGTGGGCGCTAGCAACTTGGGTAGGCTGTCGCGTTATCGATACACTTGTGTGACCACACAAATGCACTTGAACGCGGTCAGCCTGTCGACGCGCTGCCACATGCTGGCCAGGTTGGCACCAACGGAGATAAGCTCGTTTATCTTCCTTGGCTTGCGCTTGACTGATAGCAGTGAGGTCTTCCACTTACTCGCAGCGAGCGCAAACCGGAGTCAGTGGACACCACTAAGCCCACTATCGAGGTGGATGTATTATCTGTAGGAAGTCAACAGTGAGAGAAACGATCTCATATACATGTTGTGTTGGGATGGCACAGCCGACCTGAACCCTAACAATTGACATCGGCCGCACGAACTTGTCGGTCAGTGTTTTCCTGTTCCTGTAAGACAATACTGGTGCTGAAATGACTTCGTGGCCGCCTCTGATCTATTCTCAAGGGTGTAGCATTGTCAATTAATCTAAGATGTTCCCTACTCGACGTTAGCTGTGAAGATGTACATGCAAGCGTGGTAGACCAGCATGATACATTGACGTTCTGCAGTAGTACTGCCTGAACCCTGTTCAACAGTCATCGATTTCCTGGGACGCAGAGCGCACTCGTCTTCCGACATCGCACAGGGATAGAGTTGACTCAAGGAGCATTAGACTTCGAGCCCTGATGGGCGCCAGACGCAAGACAAGAAGGTTGCAAGGGTGACTGTATAGGCGAGTCGTAAATTTCCCGAGCGTGAACTGAGTCGACTGTCAACGCTTTGTGCTGGTTAAGACTAAGCCAGACGAAAACATGACTGGCAAGCATTTGGTCTACCCGCTATGGAAACCTGCTGGATGGTCATCGAGCAATCAATTCCCTTGGGATCCCTCGCTGACAACTCGGTTCATCGGCCTCGGAGACAGGGACGAAGTAAAGACGCGCTGTTCGGCCTGGCGTGGGGGGATCTTGTTGGTAACACGATGTCGTTCAGATCAATCACGACGCTGATGCATTTTGCATATAAGGGCAACCATGGTCGTCTTCTTAAGGACGATCAAACCGTGACAGCCTTTCCGATCTGTCTATCCACATAACTGGTCACGTGTGTGCAATGTGCATGGCTTCCTCTGTACTTACCTCCTACTCACGGACGCTCATCTGTGGGATCCTACGACCTCTCTAGAGCAAATTTCCAGCTTGATACAGGGTGGCACAGCATGCCTTTGTGCTAGCTTCGTTTAGTTTTGATTTTGAGCGGGCCCAACCCCGGCCGCGATGAACTCCGGATCTTCTGGGAATGCACCCTGGTGCAGGCGCACGAAGAGTGGACCAGTGTTACACATGTCCGAAGAGATGAAACTCGAAGCGAGGCAGTGTGTCCTCGAGGTAGCTATATCGATTCCTCGAATCGACGACGGTTAGGCATTACATCATTTGTGAACCTCGGGACATCAGCATCCTTCTGTGCCCCGAGTTCGTTCAACGCGTCGCTTAGACTGCAGAGACTCGATGAATGAACGTTCCTAGTTCACATGAAACTCGAAACCTCTCCAGACTCACGTCCTAGGAACCATGACAGCGCCGGAAGTTGGCACAGACATGATCCGTACTTGAATCATTTCCCTAATGGATGCAATTTCCGAAAGGCATTAGTTGAAACACTGACCAGCGCAAGTCCAGGATATTCAACACAAGACGAACCGGATCAAGCCAGCTCAACTGCCCAGTGCACTATGGGGTTCATGGACAGATGTATGATTCATGGCCCCCCTCAATGTTCACAGTGCTCCGCAGTTCCACGCTGCTTCTCCTCTACGACTTCAGGGGTCTTGACTGTTGCGTCTTGTGGAGTAGGACCTCGCGGAAAGCTTCGTCCTACCTCCACGCCCTTTAAATACGGGGACCTCGCAAGCAGAGCCCCACGCACGCTTTCTTGTCTCTTGCTTGTGTCTTGTGACCGGAAGAACCTCAACAATGCCCGAACCTCGCTCGTCATTCAAGGTCAGGACACTCATTAGCCTGCTGGTGAGAGCTCGCGTCACTGGGCTTGGATTGCCGTCACAGCACGGACCTCTAACCCATGCCATGCCACCCAGCTCGAAAACACTTTAAGCGAGTATTGCAACAGACGTATCTTGTCCTCGCAGAGAACGAGTGAGTCAGAGGGGTGTCTTTGCAGGGTTCGTAGCTGTGCAACCAGTTGCTTATGTTGCCAATTTAGCGTTGCTATCCATGACGGGTTTTTCGAGAATTCCTTCGACTGTTTACCTCAGGCCGCAGACTATTCCCCTTATGCGCACGCAATTATTCTGATGGATCAGAAAATCATCCATTTAATCTCGTCCGCACCACAATTCGTGGCAATACTAATTCTAGCATACCAAATATCATCTGGGGGTGCCCAGACCGGCACAATGCTTCAATTGCACCCTCGGGCTACATGACGAAGGAGAACGACGCATCGAAATGGCATGCAAGAGCTGTGTGGTGGTGCTAGGCTGCGTGGCATTCGGTACGCCTTACACCTGGTAGTGTTTACTCACAAGGTTTACTTGGACATGATGAGGCTGACAAATACTGAGTAGCGATGCCCGTCCACCCATTCTGTGGCTGAGATCACACCGGACCCCAATCTGCCGTTTCATTCAAATGAAGGGTGGTGTTTGGCATTTCAATGTAAGCAAATGACGCTGCGTGCGATCAACCGAAACGCTCTGGTGGTCGACCGAAGTTTCTTGCCTTCGTGGAACGTTCCGGAAGGTGTCGCAACATCACCCATCTGGTTCTAGGTAGGCGCAAGCAAGAGCCCGCCTCAAAGTAAACGTGTTGACCTCGCATCGCATTACACCGCTGATTGGTGACTGACGCCCTTATTCGGCTATTCGGTAGTGCAATGCCATGCTTCTGGCCTCATGTTATATCTTGTCATTCACACTCACACCTTCCGGGTTCTAGAATGTGGGCTTTTAGCATTCCCCGATCGTCCGAATCGTCTCACACATGCATCAGTAAGACCCCGGACTGACCCTCGTATGTAGATGGATTCCACCACCAGATCGTTTCTAATAGTGTGGGACGGGTCCTTTCCTACCACCTCGCGGACGTATGTAAGCATATCTCTCATTTGTATGACTCCACGACCCACTTCCTTCCTGTCACAGACCAACCTGCATGATAAGCCTACTCGCTCTGGGATCTGACTTCGGCAGCTCATTGGGCCAAGACCACCTTGGCTTGCACATCCGCGACCAGACCACCCCCCTGTAACACGTGGAGCTGTGCATTTGTCACCCCGCCGTACTGGGAACGTGTGAATACAACTCAGACGTCCACCCCGAGTGTGGACCCCGCAGGGTTCCCAGGGGTCTTGCATACCTACCTGGCTCGTATTGTTGCCCCGGAAGAAGCACATGAAGCCGCAAGGTTAGCACGCGATCCGTTTATAAGCCCTGCCGCTTTCTCTTCTGCTCAAGCTCTTGCCCCCCCCCCCCCCCCGTCCGCTTACTCACGATGCTCGAGGCATTCAAGATCAAGGAGTTTAACCTCAACCCCGTCTTCGATTCCTGGGCCAACCCTCCCATGTTTTATGGAGAGCCCAGGAAAGACATGCCCATTGACGAGTGGCTTGACCGAATCAAGTCTGGCTGTGTCGAGCGCAAGGTTCCAGAAGAGTGCTGGCACAAGGTTGCCCAACATTATATGGGTCCAAAAGCGAAAGCCCGCCTTACGGAATTGAAGAACGTGTTGACTCAGATCAATGGTGGCAAGTACCGCTGGACTTGGAAGAAGTTCAAGATCGCGATGAAGAGTATGGGATGTACGCATCACTCGAGTCGTGTCGTGAAACGAGAGATAACTCACTAGTCTCACATTCAGGGGACATTGATATGACCGTGACCACCCAGGTTACGGTGGAGCGTAGATCATCAGGGAGCTGGCTAACACGCTGGAAGCCCTCGAGAGACAAGAGTGGAAAGGAAAGTGCAAAGGAAAGTGCAAAGGAGACCGATTTTGTCGAGGTGACCGCGGTGGAGGCATCGTCCCCCATTCCTCCACCCAAGGACACTCGTCCAAACCCCGTCAAGGCATTCTCTGAGAACGCATTCCACGCTGCAACGTCGGCTCTCAAGTCCCGTCACCACCCGCAGCGTTCCAACACTATGGGCGCCGCGGTCATGACGACGTCGAACGTTGTATCGGCGCCAGTCGCGCAGGTCCATCCATTGCCACCGCTCCCTATTGCAACACAACCCAGTCCAGAAAACCAGGGTAGGTCACCACACTCGTCCTTCTTGATGCTGACGACAGAAATTCACCACACGCAAGGTGTAACTACCGTATCCAACGTGCCGACCTGGTTGCTCAATGCATGCCACGCACTCAACTTCTTGACTGCGGAGCACCCCAGAGCAATGACGACACTCAGTGCAGTGCTCATTACTGCAGGGACGTTGCCGACGATACCCGCTATCAGCGGTGGCACAGTCCTAGCCTCTGGCGTCGCCCAAGCTGTCGGCGCTATCGCCGTTGGCGTTGGCAACTTGCTTAAAGCCCAACAGGAAGGGCAGGTTCAAGTCTCGGGCCAACCCCAAGCTCCGGCGGGCCATCATCCACCAGTACGCGCTGCGACATTCCAATGAAGGGTATCAGTGCACCCATTGATCAAGACGAAGCTATGTCGCGGGTCGATGTAGCCATTTATGAGACTCTACTTGCACTACTTATTGACTTCTTCGCACTCTTTCCATCGCCTCTGATGTACAGCTAACCATTGCAACGGCCGTCATAACGACGGGCGCGCGGTCTGATGCGGACCGGATGGCTATCAGTTCTTCGTCTTCATGTCAATACATCGTTGATACTGTACATAGCTTGGTACCTAGTTACCGTCTGTCAGACGACGTGAACACGAGGACGCCCCGTTGAATCATTCACGAGGCCGGAACCATGTCTAACAAGGTTCAGTAGCAGTAGTAGCTTATCATTTGTAGCATGAAATAGGCCAAGAAACGAGACAATGGAAACGAAAACACGTTGTCTGGTACTTCGGCTCAGTTCCTGAAATCGATAAGCAATCAGGGCTATTATTCATGAAGCGTTCTGCACCGTCGGAACATTTTTGTGCCCATGGGTCAACGAGCGGTACGGTACCCAGCCGGCTTTAGCCACCTGCCGTCAAGGTCCGGTACTTCATGACCGGCAGGTTCGCCGTCAATGAATAAGCCACCGGTTATGTCCCATTTATCCAGTGGGATACCTGTATCCTTGCATAGGGTCACAAAGTCGCTCGGAAGGGCGGCTGCCACCTCAAGTCGAAAGTGTTTATTGGGCCCTGTTTTCCTAAAACGCTGGAAGACGGGGCCATCATGCGGATAGTGATGAACGAGTGCGACAGACGTGATAGGAACCAGGCTTACGGAAATACACAGGCGAGAGGCATGCAGGAACACCCTGTTTTCGGGAACGCTGATAGTGCGGGTGATCTTCTCGGAAATTGGGCTGCGAGAATACACGGGATCACCAAGAATAGGTGCTTGAATATCAACAATATTATAGGAATTGGCGCTAAAAGGATACAAGTGGAGTGACCTACCCTGTAATGAGTGCGCGAGGTGAACACGAAGTTGGTGTTTTAGTCCGGTGTGGAGCGTGAGTTTGAGTAAAGACAAGGGAATCTTTGGCTAACCACATGTCTAAGTTGATATGAAGTGGAGTAAGAGTGAAGAATACCAACGGAAGATGCCACAAGCTCCCAATCCGTAGCTGCGAATTTGGCCCTGCAGCTTTGGCTGATAGACACATGTCCGCCATCAGTCTCGATAGCATCCCTGATTCCACCGCTTCGTGCTTGAAAGGATTTTTCGCCTCCCCTCACCAATGCCAGATAGGTCTTTCCGATAGTTCTGTTGTGAAACTGCTGGGACAACTGTCGCGCAACGGTAAGGTTCTTGGCAAGCACGAGCGCTCCAGTAGTGGCCTAGGATTAGGAATGTGTTAACTCGATAGGGACGCCATCATGCCACGAACTTTATCCAGGCGATGGACGGTGTGAGGTACTGTATCCAAATGAAAGTGGTCCCTCAGATCTAGAACGGGAGGCTCACGGCAGCTCAATCATGCGGCGCTGAGAACTCGCCTGATAGCAGATCATTGAACTTGTCCACACCTCTCTCTCGGGGCTTTTGGTCCTGTGCACGAATTTAAATTTGACCAAGGGTGTCGGGAGCCAAGTTGTGTACACTTACTCCACTGTCCTGTGCATCGGATCCTTGGCAGACGAGATATGGTGGTTTGTTAAGCACAATGACACCTCGGTCGGCGTATATTGCCAACCTAGACCAATTCTTGCAAAGCTGCAGCTCGTTTGTCGTAAGGCGGTACGAAACGCATTACCTTTGACCGTGCTGCAGTATACATGCAGAGCACGGAGAAAAACTGGTGAGTAGCTTATCTGGTCTTTCTGCTTCACGATGCTTCAGGGCTCACAGGGCAGGACTTGGCTGTTTCGGTGCAAGGGAGGACGCTCGATGACTAAGCGCGTCTGCCCGTCAACGCTTCACGCAAAAGACTGGCCGAACGTACTCGGATCAGAATAATGTGAGGACGGGGGGACATCCAGCACCCTCCGTCTGTGCTCAGTTCCTTCGTACAACGACACTTGGATGGGATCGGAACGGAAGGTATCGGAAAAACAGCATATTTGGCCCTGTTGTACGGGTCAGAGAACTGTAAAAGGGGGGATGATCTGTCTCCGACCACGTTCGGCACTCTCATTGCAACGTCTACAACGCTGTTAGTGACATGGATGCCTCTGAAGCCTATCAGACACCGCTTTCGAGGTCAGAGATCTTGCTGTGTATTCTCACAGCCATCAGAACTCAGTCCTGAGAACAGCCGGTATGCCAGCAAAGAGATGTCGCATCTGTTTTCGTCGGCGGTGCGTGTCCTGTGATTGGAGATGCTCACGATCCACAACCACCGACTTTTCTAGAACCGGTTCAAAACATGGAGGGAATTATGGCTCAACCTTGCCATCGCAGAGAAGCAGCTTGGACTTCCCATCACGGATGCAGCTCTCGAACAGATGAAGGCGAATCTCGTACGGAACCCCTGCTGATTCTTGGTACCCCTTTGAGCTTGCCGAGGTAGAGTCTGACTCCAGAGCAATTTGACACGGCTGCGAAAGAAGAAAAGAAACGCCGTCACGACGTTATGGCACATGTTCACACATTCGGTCAGGTTGCTCCAGCGGCGGCGGGCATCATCCAGTACAGACCCTCTTCCCGCCTCGCCAGAACGCAGTCGTTCTCATGCACGTATGTGTTTTTGTAGCCTGGGCGCCACCTCCTGTTATGTGACAGAGTACGTGTGGCTACTTTCTTTGGTGGACGTGACTCGCCATTTGAACCGGTGTGCCAGTAATGCAGATTTGATCTTCATCCAAACAGGACTCGGCTATCTCTTCAGGTCTCTAGCGGTTCTGATCTCACGCCTCTCGGCGTTCGCAAACCAATATAAGGACCTTCCAACTCTGGGTTTCACGCACTTTCAGCCCGCACAGCTCACTACGGTCGGGAAGCGCGCGACCCTCTGGATTCAGGTGATGTCCGTTCTATGGTCTTGTCGCCGCGGATGCTCACCCGGTAGTTCAGGAGCTTTTGTGGGACCTACGGAATATCAAGCGTGCGCGAAACGACCTCGGATTCCGTGGTGTGAAGGGAACAACTGGAACACAAGCGAGCTTTCTTGCCTTATTCGACGGAGATCACGACAAAGTAGAGGAGTTGGATCGACTGGTGACGAAGCTTAGCGGATTTGAATATGCGTATCCCGTCACCTCTCAAACTTATTCGCGCAAGATCGATATCGATGTCTTGGCACCTCTCGCGTCGCTTGGAGCTACCGCTCACAAACTCGCGACCGACCTGAGGTTGCTGGCTAATCTCAAAGTTGGTGTATTTCCCTACCGGGCGGATGGCGCTCAACTCTCCATTGACACGACGACAATGACAGGAAATCGAGGAGCCGTTTGAATTGACTCAGATAGGCTCCTCTGCAATGGCCTACAAACGGAACCCGATGCGGTGCGAGCGTGTGTGCAGCTTGTCACGACACCTGATGGTGTTGCACCAAAATGCGCTGATGACATCTAGTGTGCAGTGGTTTGAGCGGACTTTGGATGACAGGTGATTTCCGTTGACGAGAGGTGAGTCACCGTGTCACTCACGCGACCATAGCGCGAACCGTCGGGTGACACTCCCGGAGGCTTTCCTGACTGCGGACATTGTCCTCTCGACTCTGCGAAACGTGTCTGAAGGCCTAGTAGTTTATCCCAAGGTTATCGCCCGCCGGATTTCGCAAGAGCTCCCATTCATGGCAACCGAAAACTTGATCATGGCCATCGTCAAAAAGGGTGGTGATAGGCAGGAAGCACACGAGAAGATCAGAGTGAGCTGTCACAGGTGATGTGATGGATAACCATCAAACGTTCATTGTTTCCGTCATTCAAGGTCCTCTCCCACGAGGCGGCTTACCAGGTCAAACACCTGGGGCTGGAGAACGATCTGATTGAACGTGTCCGAGGAGATGCTTACTTCGACCCCATCAGAGGGGAGCTAGATGCGTTGCTGGATCCACGAACGTTCATCGGGAGGGCATCGGAACAAGTGGACAAATTCATCAGGGAATGGGTGGAGCCGGCTCTGGCGGATGAGGAGCTACAGGAGGCAGTCTCAGTAGCTGGGAAGGTGGAGCTCAGCGTTTAGTGTAATGATCCCTTGGCGTCGTTTGTACGTCCCAAGGCACAGACTCGGCCCGAGAAATTGCCTCTGCCGATTCCTTCGGAGAATGAAAATTGAGAGGCCGCCTAGGCATTTGTGTGCGGCAGACGTCGCTGGTAGTCGTGCTTGTCGTTGCTCGGGCGGCCCCCGTTGGAAGCGTTTCGATGCTGTGTATATCGTAGAGCCGATGGGAGGGTCGCAGGAGGGGAAGCGAAACCAGGCCAGTTGTTGCGTTGAACCACTCAACGGGCTTGTCGCGCGAGCGGGGTATAGAGAGCGTCGCATCATTTCGCACGTTTACTCCTTTGTCAGGTTGGAGTTTCCATCCCTGAGCTTTCTTTTCTCCTCCCAACTGTCATCAGTTGCGGTGCCCTGGTCAATCGAAGCCCGTAAGTGTCGGTCCTGGTCCATCGCTCTTTTCTCGTTCTCTTCTGCCATCCAGCCAAGGCAACTCCACACACGCGTGTTCGTCTTCTGTCTCTTACTTCCGCTTGTCTTTCCTCCTGGATGTCCACCCAACTCGGTCATCCCCGTCTGACCTTTTACTTCCAGGTTCAATGAGCAGTCTACAAATCCCGGACCCTTCTCATCCTGGCTCTTCGCGACAGCACGCTGTTTCTCGTCCCGTCTCCGTCTCAGCCCAACCATCTCCTGTCGCGAATAATCAATCCTCATCCAGAAGACAGAGGGCTTCCCACCAAGTGGTCTCTCCTCAGCACCAACAGCAAGCGACTGATGATCAGCGTGGATTTCGTGACGTGTACTCCCATCCTGCCGCTGTAGCCTACGCAGCTGCCCATCCGCGGAGAACCATCCCCAAGTTCGGTCCCTACCTTCTCTTGCAGACCGTGGGCGAGGGTGAATTCGGAAAAGTAAAACTCGGCCTGCACAGTCAGTGGGGCGAAGAAGTGGCCGTAAAATTGATACGCCGCGGTAACATCGACACCTCCGTACGCATGTCCAAAGTCGAGCGTGAGATCGAAGTTCTCCGGGTCAGCATCCCTCCTCGACGATGGACTTGATGCTAACCCACCCTTAGACCTTGAAACATCCGAATATCGTCCGCCTGTACGATGTCATCGAAACAGACAAGTACATTGGCATAATTCTTGAGTACGCCTCAGGTGGCGAGCTTTTTGATCACATCCTGGCCCACCGCTATCTCAAGGAGAAAGACGCTGCAAAACTTTTTTCTCAGCTCATCTCCGGTGTCTGGTACATCCATCAAAAGAAAATCGTTCATCGTGACCTTAAACTCGAAAACCTACTCCTCGACCGCAACCGTAACGTCATTATCACAGACTTTGGATTCGCTAACCGCTTCGAGCATCGTGCAGACGATCTTATGCAGACCAGCTGCGGCTCTCCCTGCTATGCTGCACCGGAACTAGTCATCTCCGAGGGCCTTTATGTTGGCTCCGCTGTCGATATCTGGTCCTGCGGCGTTATCCTATATGCCATGCTTGCAGGCTACCTCCCATTTGACGACGACCCTGCTAACCCTGACGGTGACAACATCAATCTCTTGTACAAGTATATTGTTAATACCCCCCTCTCTTTTCCCGAGTATGTTTCTGCAGAGGCCAGAGACCTCTTGTCCATGATGCTCGTCCCAGATCCTACGCGTCGTGCAGATTTACGGTCAATTATGGCACATCCCTGGCTGTCAACTTACGCGCACATCTTCTCCAAGGGCGTTGACGATCTGGAGCGCGCCGCCATGGAGCAACACCAGATGAAACGACTAGCTTACCAAAGACAGATGCGTCAAGCAGCCGCAGCTCAATCAGAACCCGGCAAAGTTGCGCGCACTCAAAGCGCTCGTGTCGATGGCATGCTTAATGTCTCTGCCTCTTCTGCGAATCCAAGGAGCCACTCCTATAGAGACAATTTACCCTCTGGTCAACCAGAATACCTCTATGAGACGTCCGTCGACCAATCGATATACTCATCCTCGTCTCCCACTGCACCTCACTCTCGTAATGCTGTTTCTCTCGCTGTCACCCCTGCTACGTCCATGGGTCCCGATGACGATCCGTTTGCGCCCTCAAGCACTGTCAATATCCCTGTTACAATCTCATCACCAGATGAGGGACCTTCTATCAGCCCTAACATTCATGATACTGACACCCACACTCCGAACGGTTCTGCAAAATCTCCTACAGACACAAATAAAAAGAAACCTACCGGCGGTTTCCGGCACACTATTCAAGTGGAGTACCCTGGCGATTCTCAGCCCCAGGAGCAGGTTGCTGGCTCTAGTCATGGCAAATCCTCAAGAACGGACACATCTTCTACTCGTCCCCGTTCCAAGCAGGGTATTGAACCTCGAGATCGTATAATATCTGTGTCTCATGCCACCCGTCTGGTTGGAGAGAAACCTCCTGCCGCACCCTCTACCAGCGTCGAGATATCAACACCCAAACCTCTCCCTGCTACCCCATCTACTCCTACTCCTTCTCGTGTCGACACAACACTTCTTACACCTTCGGTTGCTGTCTCTCCGGCCGGACCCTCTCCGACCCCAAATGCAGAAGACAAATCTTCCAAGTCTGTCAATACTGTCACTGGCTCCTCAGGTTCTGGTTCGAGTCGCCACCGTAAAGGGTTATCGGTGGACAAGTTTGGGCTTGGCAAGATATTCGGTACCAACGGAGATCAGACCGCCGTCAATGGTACACGGTCCCGTGTCCCGTCTGAAATCTCAACCCCTGGTACGCCCGTGGTGGAAGAGAAGAGAGCACCGTCGATGGCTGCAAGCAGTAATGACACTACCACGAACGCTCTCCTGAGCCCTGTTTCACCCAGTTCGACTGACTCGGCCAAGAAGAATAGGAGGAACACTCTCACGGTTATGGTTGAGCCCTTCAGCCGCACCATCAAGTCACGGAAAGGCAAAACCCCCGTTGGTGAGAGCCCTGTCAAGGACAATCTTGAGAAGCAATTACCGCCGTCCTCCACCGCATCACCTTCCCAAACTGGTCGCGGTACTGCATTCCCCAGCGTAGCAAAGGACGGCCATCAAACTCACGATATGCCCGCGTCGACAACCAAGGCTCGCAATGTTATGCAGTGGTTCAGGAGAAAAAGCAATGCCAAGGCCGATGGGGACGAATCTGCCGACCTTGGTGGCCTGCGTGCCGGTGCGAACCTCTCACGTTCGCAGATTCCAACGCCGAGTTCCAAAACGGAGTTGGACAGAAATGGAGATCAGGGTCGATCCGCTGGTCCCGGAGAGACCTCGTTCTCGTTCTCCAGGTCTGGGTGGAGATTCAATGCTTCTACCACCCCCAAGGACGTCTTACGCATTCATCACGGTGCCGTTGACCAGACTACAATCACTACGCGACCACCTCCGGAAGTTATCAAACATGTTTGCAAAGTCTTGGAGGAGATGGGTATGGAGATCAAGGCCGAAAGTGATTACAAGTACAGATGCGTTCGTGCAAAGAGGAGAAAGAGTGGCGGTGCAGTTGGGTTGGGTTTTGGCACGGTTGGAGGTGGCAGTGGGTTGGCAGCGTTTACGATGGTTGGATCAGCGGCATCTAATGGCGTAAGTCAGACCCCCGCTGATCGTTCCGGAGTTACTGATGATGGTGACGGTTGTAGGTGGACAAACGTGGTCTTCCTATTCCATCTCATCCTTCCCCTGGTGGCATGCTCAAAGGTCTTCTTATGCGAAGACAGTCATCTCAGGTTTCTGGGGTGGCCTCCTCTCACCCTTCGTTATCTCTGGACGACGAGAACGCTGCAGCTGCGTCGCCTGTAGAACCCACCCCGTCCGGTGTTGGAGAGCCTATCTATGGCGACATATCTCAGGATGCCGGGGATGAAGTTCGCTTCTCTGTTGAGCTCACGCGGATAGATCGCCTTAAAGATACCTATAGTCTTGATATCCGTCGCTTGAAAGGCAATCTACGAAGCTACAAGTTTTTGTACGACACCATCAGGGAGTACGTACGCTTGTCGCTCTATCTTCTACTGTACACGCTGACACTACCTTTTACCAGGAGGGCAGACCTTCAGAGTTGAGACATCTGCGTTTACCTCTCCTAGGTTGTCATGCTGTGTCTCGTCTCATTTGGGAACATGGATACACTCGCAATTTTCTCCATACCCTATCATCCACTTATAATCTTTTTGCTACCTTTTCATTGTCTTCTATTCAGCTGTTTATGTCTTACCCTTGCTCTCTTCTATTGCTGTTTTCGTTGCTTGTTCTTTCCCGTCTAGTTTGGCGTGCAATGACGCCCCTTTCCCCCAACATTCAGAGTTCAAGGTCTTCTCTACTTGTCCCTGCTTCTGTGCCCACTCATCACCGTTATGTGACAAAAATCTCGGTCGAGCCTTATCTGTTTGTATCGTAGTGTCGCCACCCGGACTGTTTCTTTTTTTACCTGCAAGAAATGGAAGATGATCATGATTGTACATATTCCCAAAAAGACGATGTGCATATCCATTGATATCAAAATGAATTTCGTTCTGGCCATCTGAACGTGAGATCGTCTCTGGGGGCCCTAGAGCAGCGGAAATTGGATCAGGCATCCGCCATGGTAGAAAGGGTCTGTGTTCCGTCGAGTTCCTGTCCCGCCTCGTCCGCCGAGCAATGATGATAGAGCATAGCGCCATGATCATACCGAGGGGAACCATACCGATGCGCCCGACAAGTACCGCTCTGCGCCAGCGCCGTACCACACGGCGATGACGCCCGAACTACACCGTCACAGGGACGCTCGCCGCTGTCGCCCTCGCAAGAGTCGGACGACGGGTCCAGCGTACCCGGGGACACGGCGACCCTCAAACTCGCCACGTCGATGCACTCCAGAGGGTAGCGGCGCGGGGACAACACCCGGCTAGCGGTGCTCGACAGGGCAAGGGGTATCGTGGGCCAGGTCTCACCGGAAGACGCAGAGCCCGAGTCGCACAAGTCGAATCCCGGGTAGTCGAACGAGAGCAGGACCGGATCGATTTGGAGGAGGCAGGACTCGGGCGAGACGGGCCGCGAGAGACGCAGAGGCCACAGCGCTGGCGGTAGACACTCGCCGGCAGTTTTCGGTCCGGGCTCAGTCCGGTCGACGTCCTCGTCCAGGGACTCGTGTGAGAGGGCGCCAGCGAAAAAGGGCAGTCCTGTTCTAGTCGAGCTCCATTTTTCTCCCTGATCTCCTCGAGTTCGCGTTCCGTAGTTTTCGTGCACCGCAAACGGCCGAGCAAGGCCAGCGGTTCCCACTACCGCAATGTTCGTTGCGTCGCCTAGATGGAGCGGAGACGTGTCTGCCCGAGGGACACCACCCCATCCACCCGGGAAGCAGTTCTCGAGGTGAACATCGCCCGTAACGGACCGCACCCTCGAACCACTGGCACTCGCATCGACGGACGCGTGTGCAGACGGCACAGGGAGACCCGACGGGTCTCGAGTCCTAACACCCTTTCGTCCACGGCACGGCTCTGGGTTTACCGGATCGAGTGGACCACCCGTTGGAGGCCACGCCATGCTACCCAGGGACGAGGCTACCGGCGACACGAGCATCTCCGCAGCCCCCAAAAGCATCCGTGTCCTCCTCTCTCTTTGCCCGACACGTCTTTGGCCCAGCACCCCCATGTCCATCCCCGTGCCCACACCACTGCCATGCCCACTCCGCTTCAACGCACACGTCGGACACGCCTTGACAAACTGCGCCGTCAGCTCCTTGGGCACCCACGAATAGTGCTGCCGGATCACCGCACACGTCTTGTCCCGCCCTCCGTGCCCCGCACGAACGTGGCAGTAACAAAACAGGTCGTACAGCTGCTCCATAATCGCCACGGGCCTGTTCTCGTGTAAGACGACTGCGCTGACGAGCTCGGCGGACGTGTTTGCATCCACCGCCACCGTACGCTCGCACTCGAGGTCCACCTCTTCTGTCTCCGAGTCCGAGTACGTTCCCGTCCCCGTCCATCCATCATGCCCGACGTACACGGGCTGACTCAACGAAAACATCTTGCGCACCCAAAACCGGAACTGAGGCGTCTCGATCGTGCACGCCTCGGGCTGGTGCAACACGTCCCAGATCTTGTCAAACATGGCTTGCGTGATGAGCGCCTTGTCGCGTTTGCGCGGGCTCAGACTTGAGAGGTACTCTGCCTCGATCCGTTTGTATTCAGCGTAGGTGGGCAGACCTGGTTGGTTTGGTGGTGTGTCCGGGTCTTGGATGGGCAGGGCGGGTGGCAGACCTTGAGAGAGGTAGGAATGAACAAGCGGGTCCTCCAGCGGTGCGGAACCAGCGTCGAGTGAGTGGCGGTCATACGGTCTCGACGACGCCGTCCCACACGACCCGCGGACTCGTAGGCTGGCAGGCATGAACACGTCTCCGTTTTGTGGGTGATGTCGAGACAAGAGAGAGCGAGATGGATATATAGGCTGTGTACAGTAGAAAGATGATTAGACGATCGTACGTTAAATGCGTCTGAGGGGGACTCTAACAACATCCTCACGCGCCTCCAGTGGCTGACCACATCACGCGACACATCACGTGACGAATATTAACTCCTGTTCGCCCCGTCTAACGTGTGTCGTCGTGACCAACGGTAATGTGCGCGTCTGTCCGGGGGGGGGGAATTAAAAAAAAAAAAGTTAAAAAGACAAATCAAGTGTGGGATCATGTCACGGATGAATAGGTCAGCATCCGCCCTTTAATCTGTTCTTGGGTACCGTTTGATTGTATAGTGGGGTTTCCCAGCCAGTCAGGTTGAAGTTCGTATACGCCTCCTTGTACCTGTGACCTTCGTGTTAATCCGACTCGTTGCGGCCATGAAAAGGGTGAGTGCAAGACCCACGCGTCAATATAAGCAGCAGTGGGGAACTCGGGTGGATCGCATCCAATGTTCTTCGCGCTCGAAGGCTGGTACACTCGAATGTAGTCGATCATCATCGTCGCAGGCAGCTGAATGTCCTCAAAATCGATCCCACCAAAATTGACGGAGAAACCAAGGTTGGCGATGATATACTATGGTAGAAATCGTCAACGTTGACATGCGTCCTCGGGACAGAAGACGACAAGAAAAGACTACCATCGGCTCTTGAGGAATCGGCCGGGCGCTGATTTCCGTGAGCGGATCTGATCCCAGTCCGCCCGCCATCACCGTCCAAGCACGCTTGTCATCGCTGATCCACGTAATATATGCATTGTCAAACCCAGGGACGTATTCAAAACCATACGCGCTGTAACATTGCTTGTCCAGCTCGTAACAATCTTGATTCGTAATGGTCAAGCTACTCGTGGTTTCTTGATACGCTCCTGTTCAAAAGTCAGTACCACGTCATCCACCGTCCACTACACGCACCGCCAACATAGGGATTGAGCACCGTCATATTTGGATCGTAGATAGCGTAGTTGCTCGACGTATTGAGCCACTCATACGCAGCCTGAATCCCACCATCAACCACCACGCCGCGAGAAAGTGTAACGAAGCGCGTTCCATACATTGAACGGTGCCCATTGCGCAGATTGAGACACCTTCAAGAAACGCATTATCAGAAAATCGACCAAACCCCCAGGGACATGCACCGGACCTTGCCGACCCCACTATCCACAGTCGCTTCAAAAATATCAATTTCAGGTGCTGATCGGCCCACATAGCTACCGTCCGCGCGGACTGGACCTGGATGTGACTCTCCGGGACATGTACACGCAGATAAACGTTGGCCCGAAAGGTACGACTATGCGTCACACATCAGACAGTGGCGACGAACAAGTGAAAGACAGCGTACCAAAACACCACCATACGTGGGGTCCCCATTCTGAGTAGCAGCCACAGGCAGATTCTGGCCCGGGTACGTCTGGTTCGGCAATGTACCCACGTCACAACTGTCATACGAATATGGCCACTGGGGGGATCTGTCAAAAACCTCAGACAAAGTGTCGGGAGATGACCTACCAACCCCTCCAAGCTCGCACCAAAGCCAGCTCGTCCCAGATTCCCCATCGTCCATCTTTCCCAAGCGCATCAGACACGATCGATTGGACAAAATCAGCACTTACACAGCGGGCCACAAACCGCTAACCATGTCGATCAGCACGCCATCACAGGAGAGACGATAGATACGAACTGGACACGGTTCGACCCCGGTAGGATGACAGACGCTAGCGACACGTCAGACCTGACACCAGTGGGTTCAGAAATACATACTCTCAATCAATCCACCCGTGAAACAAAACTTGTTCCTATCATTGCGCCGTTCAGCGTCAAACCAACGTTGAGGCACAACACCTACCATGACTGAATCTACAGCAGTCGATCAGCACAAACGACACGTGACTGAAACCTGGATCACCTACCATGCCCGACCGGTACGTCAAGTTGTGGTTCGTGGCAGAATCCTGCTTACTTAGTGTGATCGCCAACGCCCCGTTCTTGGTCGTGACTGCCATGGGATCGTACCACTCCAAATCGTTCTGTGATGTCGACCATCATCAGGCACTCATTGCACCACTCACCGCCCCTCTCTCACTTACGGTTCCCCAATAGTGTAGATTCGGTGCCTCCCAGTAGGGATCATCGCCTGCATAAAATGACCGCCCCTCGACGTTGAACTCGTCCGAAAAAACAAGCTCCAGTGTGTCGTCAGACATGTACGACTTTTTGGTGTAGGCCTCCTTGGGCGTGTCGACGTCGATGAGGCCACGGTTCCCGGGAATGACAGGGAGCTGGCCTGTCGCGTTAATACCGCCCAGATTGAATCCCCCCCGTGTCGTTTGCTTCCTGGACAAGAGGTGACTTGCAACTGGGAAACCTGCCAAACAAACGATCGACACCCAAAGGACACGAACATACCACTACGCATACCTATACTGCAAAACAGACGCGTCACGACCCACCCGATCGAGAGAGGAGAGAGTAGAGGATCGGACTCACAAGAGGGCAATGCCACCAGCAGCAAGCACAAATAGACAACCCAAATTAGCAAGCCCGCGCGCGGTACAAATGGTCCCGCCTTGGTCGCTCTTCAGATCTCGCCTCGGATCTGGATTGTGCAAGCAGTCGTCCTGCTCAGGTGTGCCCATCATGAGCGCCGTTGCACCCCATTCAGCAGGATCCGGCTTGAGCGAGTACTGTTTGGGTCTCTGAGTGACCACCGCGACTGCAACGGTAGAGCACGATCTACCTTGTCAGACAACGAGTTCTATACGTCGGTGGTCAGCATGCCACCAACACAGACAGACCGACTCGCACTTACAACGTACGGAGATGGACTGGACGACCTGCACGAGATAGGCGACCTTGGGGAGCCCCGCTCCGCACAGTCACTCGCACTTGCGATGGAGGGTGACCTAGGACGATCGACGCGTGGACTTGGCGGGACTGCCAAATTCGAGTTGGACGTGGACGCAACGGCACTGTACTCCTGCCTTGCCGGAATGCTCATGCTGATGGACTAGACGGGTGGCACCACGCCAAAGGACGAGCAAGGACGAGATGTGAAACAGAAAACAAAAACAAAAACAAAACAAAAAGAGGGTGGAGTAGTTGGACTCGGGAAAGAAAGGGAAACGGGGGCAAAGGTGCAGTACCACGGGTGAGGACGGGCCAAGACCGAATACCAACGTCACAACGTAAAGGCATCTACGCTATTCAAGCGATGCTGTCATCCTCCAAGACGGCGCTGCTGAGCGCGTCTGGCGCCGGCCTGGGGGCGATCACGTCCACCCGCACGTTGAGCGTGTCCCGCAGAAAGGACGCCGTCGTGGGGCCAATCACGGCCACCCGAAGTGCGTCGGGGTGAAACACCTCGCCCAACACCGGGATGACGAACGCCGCCACCGACGGCGCGAAGAACACCACCCACCCCCAGTCTCTACCGAGTGCCGGGTCTGCGAGCGTGATCAGATCAGTGAGCATGACACGCATGCGCCCGACTCGCCTACCGAGGCCCTCTCTAGCGCAGTCCCCAGATCGTCTCGGAACGTAGACGATCCCGTCGTGCGGTACACCTCGAGCGTCTCTAGCGCAACGCCCCCAGCAGAAAGCATCGCCGGGAGTGTCTCGCGATGCTTGTCCGTCGTCAGATAGAGCATCCGCCGCCCGCCGCCCCCCTCCGCCAAGATAAACGCCGCGAGACGTTCCCCCGTGCCCGTCTCTGCACCTCCACGAATCTGGTTCTCCGCAGGCACGAGATGCGGCATGGACGGGAACGCGGCGTGGACCTGGGATCCAGCTGCCGCGGTCGCGTCCCCGACGACATAAAACGGGACTGTCTGCCAGTCCGCTGGGATGAGAGAGCGTGAGATTGCGTGTTGGCAGTGTGGCAGGTGGGCTGCGGCACACCTTGAGACGTCCCCGTTAGCGGTGGGATCGAGCGGATGGCGTCGCACCACGCCTCGATGGCTCGCTTGCTCGTCATGATCACTCCAGAGAAACCCTGTGCGTCTGGCCCACGGATGATCTTGTCTCTGAGCTCGTCGACATGCACGAGTACTGTCTCCAGCACGGGGACGGACAACGGTGCATACCCCTTGGCCTTAAACGCGACTTCGTACCGATCTGGCCCATTTTCGTCCGGCGTTCTGAGCAACAGCACGTACTTCATCTGCACGAGCGACGATAACGAGCCGAGATTTGAGGCGAAACAACCGTTTTGGACATGGACATGGACATTGACACTCCGCGACGGGCCAGCTCATCGTGCAACATCGACCACCGCTACGCTAGGTCCCCTCGCTTTGCCCTCGGTCAGCTGACGGCCACCAAAGTCTGGCGCGCCGACCTCATCCCTGTAACCGACCAGCTCAACGCCAGCCCTCGATGTTCGTGTCTGTATCCATACTGTGCACGCCCCACTCATCATCCTGCAATTCGCCTCAGCGGCTCTGACGCTTGCCATAGCCTCGCTCAAACGCAGGAGGGCGATTCATATTCGGACCTTTATTGCATCGCTCACAGACGCAAGCCGAGCTACTGGCACCCCAAGTAAGCCTCGGTTCATCTCCAGCCGTCTCGCGGGCGAATCAGCTCAGTCGATGGAGCGCTCGTCTGTTCGACTCATCTAGAGGAAATATACGTGCTAGATAGTGTCGAGTGAACAAATTCTATGCCTTGTTTCCAATGACTCTGATGACGTTCTCGTATACCGTAAAGACAATTCCACCGCTCATCTGCGGCAACGGTCAGTGTCTGCATAGACTGACATCCAAGACGGACACTTGCCACCAGCCGTGCTAGTCTCGGTGTTGTTCCGGTCCAGAATCGAAGCAAGCCTTCCTCTGTCATGATGCGGTAACCACAATGGAAGGTATTTTTATACTCGCGACGCGCATCGAGAGACTGCATGCGTGTCTTGATGACGCTATCCCACGCGTCAAACGTACGTCCAGCATCAAAGCGGAAAAGGACGTACTCGAGCGGTTGAGTGACATATACGGTCACTAGACCTGCGATGGCACCAATGGCAAACGTGATGCCACTCGGAAGGCGTTGTCCCGGGCGTGCGGTGGACTGAACAAACTGCTTGAGGGTCGTATAGGTCGTGAAGCGAACTGCGGAATTGGCACCTTGTCGCATCATCTAGGAAGAGATGCAGGTCATGGGGGCACGCGCAGAGGAAGTGGACGTACGACGGGGAATAACCCGCGGTATATGCCCGCTATACCTTCTTGACGCATGATGGACATGGTGCCGTGTACGAGACCACGGTATCGGGGGTTCGGACGCTTTGCGTCGTCGATAAGCTTCGTTCTGGAAGGCGAGTGTGAGCGGGAAGGAGGGACGCATGCGACATACATACTTGATCGTTTCAGAAGGGGTGACAGCGATGATAGCCTCGACCACACCAGCGCCCAAGCCAGCTGACCGTACAATGAGTCACGTGGGTGGATGGACGTTGGACGGCACTGACCGACGAGACTTTTTGGTGCACTGACTTTGCCCTGTGGGGATGAGAAGACGACATGGAGGGGGAGAAAGAGGTACCTCTGGATCTGCCAGCATGCTCTTGAAGTGGTCATAACTCAGGAAACGCACACCGGCCTTGACAGCGTTTCCGACGACCAGTGCCGAACAACCCGAATAGAGGCCGGTGATACCTTTGTCGCGGACGGTCGTGCGGATGATCGTCAGCGGTGGTTCTCGCTGGTACAGTAAGCACAGGCGAGCACACGGAGGGACACGGACGAACCTGGCCACCAAACTGTGAGCGAGTCTTTACGAATTCGGTGGGATAGGTCACGAAACTTGCTAAACGCGTTGAACGAGTGCGCTTTGGCGAGACTGTCGACGTACGCTTCGATGGCTCCCGCTGTCGTCCCAGCGATCAGCGAGTGCAGTGGCCTCTCTTTCTTGCTCGGCATGGTAGGACGAACGATGGCACTGTGTGACGGTCCGGTCACGCTGAACGCGTCTCAGTCGGCAGCACGGACTGCCCGCGTCGTCGAACCTGCCGAGCGGGGAAACGCGCATTTTCGATGACGCAAAGGATGACATCGACACTTCTGACGTCACTTCCAAACGGCGGCAGATAAATACGAGCGACCGGTCTGACCTGCCCATCAGCACCATGTCCACCATCCCCCTCCCCGATCCACAGCCCCACGACCCGTCCCAGCCACCCCCTGGCCACGCCACTGAGGGCACCGACTTGGCTCCTCAGGGGGCCCAAGACGAAGACGCTCCAGAAGTACAGGGAAGGAACGCATTCAACTCTGAACGCCCACTTGGCGTCGCTCCTGCTCCCCAAGGTAGGATCTCCCTGACATGCTCGAACACATGCCGATCCACTCTAGGTGGCGTCGCAATCGGTGGTCAGTCCAATTTGCCTGAGAGCCACGCCAGCATAGGAGACAAGATCATTGGAAAGACGCAAAAGGTGGGTGTCGAGACTGGCAGTGATTCTGCCCGTCTGATGTCTTGCGAGGTGATTGGAAAGTACACTCACAACCTTGATTTGCATGAGAGGGGCGAGCTTCGTGAGACGGGTGGAAAGGCGGCTGCAGAGGGTCGTGCGCGCGCTGCTCACGACTAAATTCCAAGCATTCCGGCAGTGGGATGGTGGTGCACTGTCTCGGCCGACGCCATTACCATTGATGCAGTACGTATGGAGAGAAGGCATCTGTTGATCATGTCGTGCGGATGCGTTGGCTACACCAATCGAAACGAGTCCAGCCACGTCGGTCACCTGGTTGATGCCGTCGTGGACCTGCTATAGAAAAAGAGGTCCCAGGTCCACATCGGTACTTGCCGTTGCCTCTGCGGACCTGGGTAACGAGACGAGCGACGACAAGCGACCCGTTACCGTTTGGGAAAGTCTGGTGATCTCGATACGATCCGGACTCGAGACGGGGATGGAGCATCGTGACATACACATGCGAGGGACAGACTACACCCTTTGACGATCAAGAAAGCGAAATAATTTTAATGCAAGCCAGACAGTCCGACAGCTAGCGCCGCTCACTGACCCTCGATCTTCTTTCCCTTGGTCGTGCTGGCTGTGAGGCTCTTGTGAATGAATGGGAGGACGCCACCCCCTGCGATCGTAGCCCGCACAAGGATATCAAGCTCCTCGTCACCACGAATCGCCAGCTGCAAGTGTCGTGGCGTTATACGTTTCACACGGAGATCTTTCGACGCGTTACCTGGACGACCGGACCTACATCAGCACTCCAAGCACCATGGCGAGTGTGTCCGACCCACCTGCCAGCTCTAGTACTTCGGCCGTGAGATACTCTAGAATCGCACTCGTATATACCGCAGCTTTTGCGCCGATCCGCACGTTGTGTTGTGTGCGTTGCTTTAGATAACGATGAATACGACCAACGGGAAACTGGCGTGCGTAGGCATAAACAGACAAAAAGGGGTGGGGGGATGGAAGACACACCTGAAGACCGGCCTTTTGACTCCGGGTTTGTATGATACGCGGCGTAGTCGATGCGCCAGAACCTGCAACACCACCCTGATCGAGTGCGCCTATCTTTGACTTTCCGCCTGTGGCTTTGGGGGGCATGGTTGAGAGCGTGGTGATCGTCACAAGTCAAAGCGCGTCTTGCTTTAGGGTTGGCGCTTCGGTGTCGTTGATTGCGACGCGTGCTGTCACGTGAGCCTGCACTTATCTTCTGCGAGGCGTCGCGATGATCATAGGTACGATGACCCTGTTGTCTATGCAGTCTATACGGTCACAGATGGAGTTGATGGAGGAGGCCCGACGACGATCACCCAGACGGCTCGCAAGACCTCTTTGATCTACATATGGCAGGCGCTGAAACGATTTCTCATGGCATCGGGAAGCCAGTCGACTTGATG
Organism: Pulveroboletus aff. viridisquamosus; assembly: GCA_038088935.1. NCBI lineage: Eukaryota > Fungi > Basidiomycota > Agaricomycetes > Boletales > Boletaceae > Pulveroboletus > Pulveroboletus aff. viridisquamosus. Next base: position 44,376 of record JBBPJW010000189.1, read on the forward strand.
GGCGGTGAGGGAAAAGAGTAACTCTGTCAAACTAGGGTGTAGACCACAGCGTGGACTCCTTACGTCCTCTCGAAAATCCCAGGCAAGACGTCAACATCAACCGTCGGAAGAGATTCAGACGATGGGTACTGCATATGGTTCGCACCGACTCCACTCAAAAAAAAAAAAAAAAAAAGGGATCAGAGCACGAATGCCAGGCCATTGACTCGTGGCGAGTTTTACTCAACACGACGGGAAAAACAAACCGGTACGTCTGCCGGAGTGGGACTTCACGCGAGGGAACGTTGATCCTGGAGCGGGGAAAGATATTCTGCGTGGAGCGTCGCATTGGCGAGATGAGATGCTTTCTCGAGCACAGTTGAGGTCAGGACCGACTGCTTCACGTCGATGGTGAGTGCCAAGCAGCTCGGACGACGTTGCACAGGGATGAGCCACCCCTGGTCAGGAGCACCAGCAGATTGTCATGTGACGTCAACTTACATAATGGAGATAAGGACAGCCATACAGGAACAATCAAGACCCGGCACGGCCCTTGTGCTCCTCTTTCCCCGGCGTCTGCTGTTCGACACTGACCCTACTTCTCTTGCTGTGTATCGCGGGCGTGCGCATACATTATGACTGGGCGCCCCAGTTGGCTGCGATGACGGTCGACAGGCGGTGCATCACGCTCTGGGCGTGCTTGTCTCGGGAACGACCGGCGGGCAGGCCAGTGGGTTCGGTCGCGATCCTGGCGCCACTGGGAGCAGCTCTGCTTCATCGGCCCGGGTCCTCGTGTGATCGCCACTTGATGATGTCGTCTCCGGTTCTCCGTTGGGGACTGCCCCGGAGATGAGCGCACCCGACCCAGCACGTTTCAGGTGCCAGCGAGTGAGTGATGGCGAGCGCGCTTGTTGGGCTTCGGGCACGTGCGAAGAGAAGGACTGCCGAACCCCGCCGCCAGCTCTCGTCACGGTGACATCAGACCAGTTGGCATGGCAACAGGGAGCGTCTGCTACGCGGGAGAGGTGCAGGGGGACGAACGTGGACTGGCATCGTTGCGGCGTCGAGGGGACGTGCGCGCGCAGGAAGGACGGCGGGTCGAGGAGGAGCGGTGGTCGGGGACGTGCCTGGGCGGACCCTAGAAAGCGCTTATCAGAGTTGGCGTTGCAATTGCAAGGGTGAGCTTGGCGTGGGTGGCAAAATTAGCGCGGGGTGGGCCGGTCAGCAATGGCGAAATCCGCGCACGCGATCCGCCCATTCTCTCCGGACGATCCATGCTCCGCCAGATATAAGCGCATATATCCGACTGCGCTCTCTCCAAGCTCGTCCAGCTGCCATGGAGAAGTTCGTGGGCGAGTCCAGCTCGCGCAAGTCGAGGGACGGTCAGGGAAAGCATGGACTGCAGATAGAGCAAGTACCTCCCTTCCCCTCCCAGCCTTCTTCTTCGCTCACATCTCGACAGGTACCGCACCCTCTCCATCCGTGTGGACGAACGACTCGCGGAAAAACCAAAAAAGTCGACCGACCCCGCAGACGCCATCGCCGCCATCGACGTACACCTCGTCCCGATTGACCAGGTCTATGTTCGCTACTCTTGCACCCCCACCGTCGGCCTCGAGTCATCTGCCGTCGAGCGCAGATCAAAGGACGGGAAGAACATCATCAGCCCTCCCCCCACCCAGTACTGGCTCAAGATCCTCAACTACGTCTTCGGTGGTTTCAACTTCCTCATGTGGATCGCCTTCCTTGTCACCATCGTAGGCCCCCCCTTTTCTCATCTGCCCCTCTTCCCGCTCATCTCCCATATTTTTCTAGCTCTCCTACAAGCCCTTGGGAAACCCCCCCCAGGTCTTCAATCTCGGCGTCGCTATTCTCCTCGTAAGCCCCTCCTCGTCGACCTCTTCTCTTCATTCTCATCGTCACGTCCCCCTATAGCTCCTCGTCGTCATCGTTTCCGCGACCTTTTACGCTTTGGTGGACTGGAATGCCAACCGCATCATGAAGTCCATCAAGTCCCTCATTGCCGAGGATGCGGCAGTCATACGGGATGGTAACCAACTGCTCATCCACGCACACGACATCGTCGTTGGGGACATCGTCGTACTCTCTACTGGTGATCGTGTCCCTGCCGACCTCAGGATCGTGCACATGTCCTCTGATTTGCGCTTCGACCGCTCTCTTCTCACCGGTGAAAGGTCGCTTCACCTGCTCTTTGCAACGCGATGACGTCGCTGACCCCCCTTCTAGTGACATGGTTCCCGGCTCCCTCGACGCCACCTCTGACAACGCGCTTGAGACACGCAATTTGGCTCTCAACTCCACGTTTGTCACCCAGGGCAACTGCTCGGGTGTGGTATTCGCCACCGGTGATCGCACTGTCATGGGCCGCTTGGTCCGTATGTCCGGCGAGACAAAGTTCAAACTGACGACGATCCAAAAAGAAATCTGGTTCTTCACCAAGGTCATTTCCACCGTCGCCCTGTCTCTGTTCTGCGTTTCCCTCCTCTTGTACGGTGTTTGGCTTCGCACTAGCTACCCAGGATACCTCACCACGAGCAATGCGATCATCAACTCGATCGGCTGTCTGACAGCATTCGTGCCTCAGGTCAGTCCCTTCATGCATGTCGATGAGTCTATCCCAAATGCCCAATCCCCTCATTCAAAGGGTCTCCCCGTCTGTGTCGCTCTTTCTCTGACCGTCGTCGCACGTCGTATGGCGAAGAGGAACGTTCTCGTCAAAAACTTGGCAACTATTGAGACCCTCGGGTGTATTTCTGTACTGTGCTCCGACAAAACCGGTACTCTCACGGCAGGTAAAATGGTAAGCCGTACTGACCTTTCAATACGGCCCCGTTCGATAACTCGTTTTTAGGCCGTCGCTTCACTCGCGTTCCTCGATACCTCCATGGAAGCTGACGAGGTCGAGCGGGCAGTAGCGGAAGCCGACGACCCTCGACTATACGCTGGCTTTGATGCCATGCACAAGGTCGCCAGGCTTTGCAATGACGCAAAGTTTGATGCTACTACCTCCAACCGCCCCATCGCGGAGCGTACCATCAAGGGTGATCCTACTGACACTGCTCTCCTCCGCTTCTCCGAGTCACTCTCTATCCCTAGCCTGGACATCAATACCTCCTCGCTCTTGGATAAATTCAGGCGTCTGTTTGAAATCCCGTTCAACTCCAAGAACAAGTGGATGCTTTCCGTCGTCGAGGTCAACGATTCGGTCGATGGTGATATCAGCGAAAAGAACACGAGGATCTGGATGTTCGCCAAGGGTGCTCCAGATATCTTGTTCCGCTCTTGCAGCACGGTCATGAGGTCAGACGGCTCTGTCGTACCGTTTGATGACTTGGCGAGGGAGTACCTTGCTGCGCTTCAGAGCACATGGTCAAGTCAAGGTCAGCGTGTCCTTGCGTTGTGAGTCGATTCCGTCGTTTCCTGCGCTTGCTCGTTCACTCGAAAATGGTGTAGATGCCGCAAACCGCTCGAGGCGTTCAAGAGCTATCTGCCACCGAGCGATCTAGAGGCGGACTTGCACGGTGAGTTGAACGACCTGTGTTTGGTAGGGTTGGTAGGCATCCGCGATCCCCCACGGTCCGATGTTCCGGTGGCCATCAACGTTATCCGGAGAGCGGGTGTCCGCGTATTCATGGTCACCGGTGACTTCAAGTTGACTGCCACGTCCATCGCTCGTCAGGTAGGCCGCTGTTGCTTGGATGTACTTGCGACGTCCTTGCCCAAGTGATACCCGTCTAGGTTGGTATAATCACGCAGGACCGTATCGAGACTATCGACGACGTTCGTGCGGCGGTCGACAAGTCTCTAGAGGAAGTTCGCCCATCATTGATCAAGCCCTCCGATGACGGTCCCATCCGATCCCTCGTTCTCACCGGTGAAGATGTCGCCGGTCTTACTCCCCTTGACTGGAACGTGGTCGTGGGGGCCTACACCGAAATCGTGTTCGCGCGCACGACCCCTGATCAGAAAATGTCTATCGTCGAAAACATCAAGTCTCGTGGGGACAACACCGTTGCAGTCACCGGTGA
>JBBPJW010000190.1:0-48309 GCA_038088935.1 Pulveroboletus aff. viridisquamosus
AGGAAACCAGGCCCTTCAAGAGGCAGAGGTCTTTAGAAGCTCGAGCACATGTCTCATCCGAGTCCTCCTCGTCATCACTCATCAAGGCATTCCTCGGTTGCTCCTCATCTGAGCCACCTTTTAGTTTCTTTCCAGTGTTCCTCCTCTTCCATCCTCAGCTAGGTGTAGCCTCTGGTTTCCAGAGTTGTAATACCTACCTCTAAATAGATATATAATATGAATACATGGGGTGGCAATGAGGAGTAAGGCAGTGGCCTCATGGATCTAGGGAGGGGAATGGAAGAGAAGCCACACCATGAGGATGTGGGTGGAATGAAAGAGCACAGGTACTGATCAATGAGATGGACATGGCCACTATTAGGCCAAGGAAATCCAATCTGGATCTTTGCCACAGATCAGATCCTAATCTAGATCAAGAGATCAGATATCATCAGAAGGATCTAGATCTCATCTGAGATCTGCCATATCATGTGACCAATACCTGATGCCAGGGGAATACTTTAAATTAGAACTTAGCCTTAGCCTAGGGTTTGCCTTATAAGGCTACTCATTTGCATGATCATGTGCTCCTGGCACATGACCAGTTGCATCACATGCTCTACAGCTCTCATGGTCACATGCTGACCATTGTGTTAGGTTGTCACTGTAACACTCTTCTCTATCCCTTGATCCACAAAGCCACTACCTTACTTTTACTTATATACTCTATGTCCAGTTTCCTATTTAAGAAGATATAAGCAATTACTGCTATTGGTTTACATAGATGGTAGATTACTCATCCTGTGTAGAGGCTATGCCTCCTGGCAATATATATATAGGGTGGGCAAGACCTGGAGTCTCTCCAGTCTTGATCACTTGTATCATATGCTTACTTTTTCTACTTGAGCACTGCACTGTGGTGTTAATCTGAGTTACTCCTTCTTTTTTTCTCTCTCTATCAAGGTTTATAAGCCTATTTGGGACTCTAGTATTAAAAGCCCTCTTGTTGTCATTGGTTGCCTGTCACTCACCAGTGTTCACTGTAGCATTTGGATTGCACTCTTGTTGGTACATAACAAAAAGCATACTTATAAAAATTTGTTATAATAATATTGCTATTATAGCTTAGATGAAAGCTGACAATAGACTAGCAGCTATAGTAGCAAAAGATAGCTACTTTACATTAATAAAGCTTATATTGTACATAGAATCCCTTAAATGCATGCACAATTATAAGTTCAATAATCAAATCAAGTTATGCTGCTATTTTGGATAAAAAAGATGATCTCTCTCAGATCCCATATTAAAAACAAAGAAATTGCCTCTTATTTGTTCTATGCCTTTTGAAGAATCATATGGTTTACATACAACACCACCTAACTATAACATATGGGTTTTTACTGTCCACATGGTTATGGAATATGGGGTATGAAGTTTGACTACAAATTTACTGTGAATCAACTTGGGAAATCAGAAATGTATGGGTTTTGAGGAAGCCTGGGTTATATGAGGTATGGGTTACAAGGGAGTTGACTGGAGAACTTGGTCTCGCTTGATGATACGCAGTCCTCGGCAATAATTTACTTGGGTACAGCCCAGCGACCATAATTCGCATCCGAAGATCCGATGTTCTATCGGGTAACTCCTTGGTGACGGCATCGACATGTAGCGATGCGGGTCGACAAGAGCGAAACATGTCTGCAATAATGATGAACAAGGTGCAAGAGAGCAGGCGACTGGTTGGTGTGATTATACGTGTTCTCCAGTGATTAAATGATCAAACGTTTGAGTATGCCCCTTGCATGAGAGCACTTGCCTGGCGGATGCGAAGACGAGAATAACGCGATTTATGGCGGAAATGGCCACAGGGTTCACGTGAACATGGGCCGATTACTCGATATGGTTATCAGCCGTCAACTCAGGGCAGGCGTCGAATTTATCTCAAAACGCACCCCCGCTAATTCCCTCCTCAACTTGCTCTTTCTTTTCCCCTTTGCTCTTCCCTTGTTCAAGATGGCAGTGTTGTCCAGCGTCCTTGGCTTCCCTCGTATCGGTGCTGCACTCCTGACTCTTCTATCTCGTTCTCGGCTCATGTGGCATTACAGGTGCAAACCGAGAAGTAAAAAAGGCCGTTGAGGCCTACTGGGCTGCCAAGATCTCCGCAGCCGACCTCCAGAAGGTTGCTGCTGATGTTCGAAAGGCCAGCTGGAGTAGTCTCAAGGAACGCAACGTTGATTTGATCCCCAGGTCTGTCGCTTGTTTCCATGGTTGGTAACATGTATTGACTCCTACTCAGTGGAGACTTCACGCTCTACGATCACGTCTTGGATCACTCTGCAGCTTTTAATGTCATCCCTAGGCGCTATGTCGGGCTTGGTCTATCCGACCTCGATGTGTTCTTCGCACTTGGCCGTGGACGTCAAGCCGATGGTGTCGATGTTCCTGCTTGTGAAATGAAGAAGTGGTTAGTAACTTAATTTGCACTAGCTTGTCATAGCTCAATTGCCTCTCTTGTAGGTTCGATTCCAACTACCACTATGTTGTCCCAGAGTTCTCCGAGGGCACCGACTTCAAGCTATTATACAACAAGGCTCTTCAAGAATATAACGAAGCTAAGGGACTGGGGATCACTACCCGTCCAGTGATTTTGGGACCGATTTCTTACCTTGTCCTGGGAAAGGCTGCTAAGGAAGCATCTGCTAACTTCCAACCTATTTCCCTACTCTCCAAGATTTTGCCTGTCTACAAGCAATTACTGTCGGAGCTCAAAGCTGCTGGTATTAGCTCGGTCCAGGTTGATGAGCCCGTTCTTGTTCTTGATAAAGCCTCGGAACTTGCCAAACAGTATGCTATTGCATACGCTGAGCTGGCTCCGGTCGCTCCGAGGATTGTTTTGACGACCTACTTTGCTCGTCTGGATTCAAATTTGAACTTTATCGCCAAGCTCCCTATCAGTGGTCTTCACATTGATCTTGCCCGTGCGCCGAGACAACTTGATGACGTTTTGGCAGCAATTCGACCCACTGAAATCGTGCTGTCCCTTGGTGTTGTTTCTGGGAGAAACATATGGAAGGCCGATTTTTCCGCCGCAATAAAGCAAGGCCAGAAGGTCATTGACGCTCTCGGACAAGACCGTGTCATTATCGCAACATCGTCCTCTCTTTTACATACTCCTATAACCTTGTCCAACGAGAGGCATCTGACCGCACAACAGAAGGACTGGTTCTCCTTCGCATTAGAAAAGGCAGTGGAGGTCACAATCATTGCTGCTGTCCTCTCTGGTTCCCAGGACCCTCAGGTGGCAATTGCTCTCCAGGCAAACACGATTTCCATTGATGAGCGCCGTGAATTTGAACGTACATCTGATGATGCTGTCCGCAGGCGTGTTGCTGCTATTACGCCTGATATGTATCATCGCAAGAGCCCATTTGCCGTTCGCCAAGAGAGTCAAGCCAAAAAGCTTCAGCTACCTCAATTCCCCACAACCACCATAGGTTCTTTTCCTGTGAGCATACTCTATTTTGCGACTAGGTTGATATTATTCTGACTATCTTCCCCAAGCAAACCAAAGAAATTCGTGGTGCTCGTTCTAAGTTCGGCAAGGGTGAAATTACCCAAGCTGAGTACGAGGAGTTTATCAAAAAGGAAATCGAGTTTGTTGTCCGCTTCCAGGAGAAGGTGGGGCTCGACCTTCTCGTTCATGGCGAACCAGAACGAAACGACATGGTTCAATACTTTGGCGAACAATTGAGTGGTTTTGTCTTCACACATGAGGGATGGGTTCAGTCTTACGGCTCTCGGTGAGTTGCTCACGTTGTATTGCAGCTAGACTTGACAAACATCTTGCAGCTATGTCCGACCTCCAATCATTGTGTCCGATATCAGCCGTCCCAAGCCTATGACCGTGAGATGGAGTAGCTACGCACAAAGCGTTACCAAAAGTCCGATGAAGGGTATGCTGACCGGACCCGTGACGATCTTGAACTGGTCATTCCCTCGCGAAGATGTGCCACGCAAGTTGCAATCTCAGCAGCTGGCCTTGTCACTTCGTGATGAAGTACTTGATCTTGAGACTGCTGGTATCGCTGCCATTCAAGTTGATGAGCCAGCCATCCGCGAGGGTGTAAGTCGATTCGCAAGATAAACACGCGAATTGTTTGACATCTGTGTCTTAGTTACCTCTTCGTAGCTCTGACTGGGATGAGTACCTAGAATGGGCCGTTGACACCTTTAAGCTCGCCACTGCCGGTGTCCGCGACGAGACTCAGACTCATTCTCACTTTTGCTACTCCGATTTCGGTGATATCTTCCCCTCCATTAAGCGCCTAGATGCCGACGTTATTTCCATCGAATTCTCCAAGAGCGACATGAAATTGTTGCACACTTTCAAGCAGTATGGTTATTCTAACCAGATCGGACCCGGTGTCTATGATATCCATTCTCCACGTGTTCCAAGCGAAGAAGAGATCAGAGAGCGCCTCAAGGCTAGTCTTGCAATTATTCCTGGTCATTTGACATTTGTCAATCCCGACTGTGGCTTGAAGACACGTGGTTGGAAAGAAACTGAAGGTACTTTATCACCTTTATTTACCCGCCAAAGTTGACTGATTCTTGGTAGCTTCATTGGCCAACCTGGTCGCCGCTGCTCGCTGGGCCCGTGCGAATGCTTGATTTTCCGTCACTGCGCTTCAACAGCGCCCATGAAGCGGTTAACTTATCAGAGTACTCTCACGTTACGGGGGGCTCTGCACTTGACCTTGGGTAGTTGTGTTGCGACCAGATCATGTCCGGTCCTTTGGGATGGTCAGAAGGACGGCGGATGGCAGAGATTGCTCTGTAGGCTTGTCCAGAGTATCATCGGGAGACCTGAGTTTAGTGTGGTATTGAGCGTAGTAGTTGGGTTTCAACAATCCTTAATTGTAGGATATCTTTTACCTCAATGCGAACATGTTCGTCACTTAGTGGAATGCGAAAACGAGTGGGATAAATAACTGTTAGTTCTGGTATTACGCAAGTATGCATAGGTGAGTATATATTTCCCACAGTTGAGCCCCGTATAGTTACGACTCTTCCCCCGACGAGCAACGCTCTTCCTTTTAAGAAATCCCAGGTCAGGACAAGTGGAATAGGAAAGAAAGTAACTCACACTTGGGAGTGATGCGGCGAGAGCCTCGTTCTTTCCACGGGTGAACATACTGAGCAATCTTGGTCGTCCCTGTTGGCGCCTCCCGTCCAGCTCTCGTTCAGGTGGATCTGGTTCCATATCATCCGGCTCGTCCACAAGCGTCATCCCGGTCAGGCTATTGCCGAGGGCGAGGGCACTAGGAGTACTCCCACTTGACGACGACCTTCGTGATGCATGGCCCGGTATTTTTGCATCAGCAGCATTCTTCTTCCCTCGAAGAACAAACTTCTTGGACGATATGCGAGAGTCATTGCGGGAAGTGTTTCTGGATGGAATCAGCTTTGTCTTCGAAAAAAGTTCACGCGCAACTGGGAGGACTGGGACAAGCGGTTGATGGAAGGCCATACGAACCCAGCCTCTCCACGTAAGATCGCTGGGTAGGAATTGGTCGACTAGTTCTTCAAACTAAATGGCGAGTGGATAAAGAACCGTGCAAAATGGAGAAAGAAACATACACTCCAAGTCTGGTTCCGGAACTCCAATGTATGGGTACGGATTCGTGCATCACGGCACTCGAAGGACTCCGCTTTCATTATACTCAGCAAGAGTTCGATGCTGGTTGACGAATTGAGTCAGGGCAAACCAAGATCGCTATGTGACCAACCTCGAAATCTTTACTAAGATAAATGTTTTCTGAGAGGAACGTGATTTCATTTCCACAGCGTCGTCTTTTCCAGGTCTGTCATCTTGATTGACCTTCCTAATACCCCGGGAATCCTCATTGACGTTGAAATCTGATGTCGTAGCTCGGCCGAAGGAGGTCTCGACAGGAGTCTTGGTAGATTCAGCAGCTGCGCTGCGTAAGTCGGTGAAAGATCGAGGAGATCCCAGTTTCCTGAGACTTGGCGCAAGCCTGTTTGAATCCAATGATCCACGTGGTCTTTGCGACGACAGTGCCGACTCCAACGAAGCTGTAGGTGGAGGCTGTTCCTGAGGACGATATAACTCAGGTAAATCACGAATTGTATCCGTTTGATTCCTCCCCCGCCGAGCGGGCCAGACATATTCCATAATACGTTGGCCAAGCCGAGCATCAAGCTGCAGACGGATGGGATGAAAGTCGAGTTGGAACTTCTCATAAATTGTGATCCCACCGACAGGTGCAAGTATCGTCCAATCAGCATCAAGGAAAAGATCTCTCTGCCGATACACTCAGCATTGTCCAAAATGCTCAAGAATGGAAGATACCTTGTACAGTGGATGATTAGAAGGTTCTTCATATTTCGAAACAATTTCTGTCCAAACTGCATTCGGAGACCCATCGAAAGCTTGCAGGTCACCAACGGTCAGGCGGTTGGCGGTGGAACTATCCTGTTTATTTAACCACGAAAAGTCTATGTTGCGCACAGCAAGTTTGGCGAGCAAGTCTCGGCTATCGTCCAGCATCCTCCAAGAGATTTCGGACGAAGAAGCGTGTAAAAGAAGAGCAGATTTATGGTCTGAATGGCCATCAGTTCTGCTCTGAACTAAACGGATTGCATCAAAGATCAAGTTCAGCTCTTCTACTAGTAGAAAGATGTGGGCTTTGAGCTTGAGAATCTGCAACTTTGTCTGAGGACGATTGTCTTGCATTTTGCGACTGACATCTTTGTGTATCTCGAGTACGCTCCTGAGGCGACTCTGAAGATCGGAGACGACACTAGCAGCCGACCTTAAGTCTGTGAAGTCGTATGCAAAGAGCAGCGTTTCCAACTTTTCCAGCCGTGCCTTATGCACAACATCTGAAAATAAGATCAGATGCGTAATGATGTTGGAAATAAACTGGAAATGTCGATCGTTTGCTGACACCGTAAAACGGGGAACATGAACTTGCACCAAGTCCTGGTTCCTGAAAGTTAGAAAGATACACTAGGACTGTATTAAATACTCAACAGTATCATTTTGCAGATGAGCTTGCCTTCCTCTCTCTGTGTGCTCCGACCTTGAATGAATGGCGGAGGCCACATTATTGCGAAGTCTGAGACGATTGAACCGATCATACAAGCAGTTAGCGTTTGTCTGGGGAACGATGCGGTCGAAGGAGTCACTCTCGCAACGATAATCGAGTAGCACCTCCAAAGGAACCGAACCATTGCTGTATGGGTGAGAATCGGCTGGGCAGAAAGTCTGGAGACCATCCAGTGACATGTAGTTCCTTTTGGAACCTGAGAATCAGCCAAGCCTTCTTCGTATGAAAGTAGTGTACCTGTGCATAATATGACCACTAATCGGATCTTCCAGATTTGATGCGTCCATGATTTTGAACACTTGGAGTTTTGCTTGTATTGCGGCAAGGATCGCAACCGATTCCACGCTAATGTCAGGCGAATGATCAGTGCTCCGCAAAATAATTTGAGGCTTCAACAAGAGGCAGAAGTGCCTCTTCCGAAGAACAACACCCTCTTCCCATCCTTCTAAGGGCTTGACGTCGGCTGGATCAGGGACGGTATCTGTTTGAACGTCTAGTGATGTGCCACCTCGTCCGCCGGCCAACATTCTACGCAAGGCGGAGGCAGCTGCTTGTGCAGCGCCGGCAGAGGTCTTGGACCTCTCAGTACTGTGACCAGCTCCCTGATGAACCATAGCTTCGGCTTGGTCTCGGATAAATTTCACAGCACTATAAGTTGTACTTAATACAGAACATATAGAAAATCCACTATTGTAGTTACTTACCGGGTGGCCATGTGGTATTCATACCCGCGGCGGGCTTTGGAGCAGTTGTAGTACCGCATCAAGACCTGTTGAGATGATAAGGTCTCATACCCTCGATCGAGGATGAGACTTACGTCACGGATAGCATTGCACATGAAGAGATTTGGAGAATGTACCTGATAAACATTCTCAAAACCGACCCATTCATTAGCGGAAACCATTTCCGCTGGCATGTAATAGCTCTCGACATTACTCTTGCGTGCACCTTCCGGGTATTGGTCGACCGCTCTTAAATGGTTAATATAATCTCGGAGGAGAGTGACCATTTTAGCTGGTGGATATCGCCTCTAAAATATGGATCATTAACATCTTCCGCACCCTCTACGATCAAGGCACACCTGTACGAATTGGGCCACTTTCTCTTTCCCTTCGGCTATACGTTGTAATGCTGCGATTCTCTGCTGCGCAAGTAAAATCTCTACTTGCGGGACAGCTACGAACGGGGGAAAATGAGATATTGGAACAGTATTACAACTGAATTGTGAGAGATATTCTTACAGGGTTCACTCCCAATCAAGCACGTATGAGTATCCTCATCGCCAAATTTACTGTTCTCCGCTTGGATCTCGGTAGCGTGCGAGTTCTTCTTGAGATATGTCAATTTGGGGCAGGAAAGTACAGGGAACAACTGAATTTCTGGAAGATTATGAGCGGGCGACCAATCAATCTCAGTAAAGTCATTGTTATCAAGCCATGACGGAGGAATTCCCGAACTTAGGGGAACCTGATTCTCATCATTGTTGACAGAGTTGGCGGACAGGGACACTGATGTCTTAAGAGGTTCCAGGAAAGTGGCCAACATAGCACGAAGGTCTATGTTCTTGAGGACAACCTCAGCGGCATAGAATGGCTTGTGTCGTACGACCTGAATACTGTCGGGGACTTTGCCAGGCGCAATCGTCTCCTGGTCCCTTTGATGCATATCGGCCTGGAAGTGGCTGACTTTTGCCTTTAAGCCTACAATGGTTGTGGTCCCGTCATCCCATGACTCTCCGCTGTCATCAACGTATGCATGCGTTATGAACAAGTCTGGCACTGAAATCCGGTATTTGAGTGTTACTAGATGGCGTGTGAACTTGGGTGATAGTATCTTCCGGGGGTAGAGTGAACCCTGCCTGATTGGTAAAGACACCCCGTTGTCAAATAGCCCCCACCATGACCAGAAGCTGGCAAACACCTTCGGGGTAAGGTGAAAGCTACTGGGTTGGGGATCGGAGTGGTTTGATCCTTGTCGAAGAGCTGAAGTTATTGAAACCGAAAGGTGGATGAAGTCTGACCGGAAACCACGATAACCATCGTGCTCAACCTGCAATTATAAAAAACTAGTTGGTAAGAACCGCAGAAGGAGGCTTACCTGAAGCTCTGAAGGGTCTGTTTTTACCAGCTGCACGGTGTGATGCGGTCGGAAGTCGAAAAACCGACAATTGCGGTCAAAGGAAGAGCCTGTGCACTTCCTGCACTCTGGGCTACTGCACGTGCGCTCAAAGATAACCCCTACACCAAAGCGAACGCCAGAACATAGGTTGGCGCACATCTTGGCCATATCACTTCTTGCAACAATATGCCCCTGCGCATGAATGCCCCCACTACCAGACACCGAGTCCAATCTAATAAAGGTATGACCCATGTCAGACAGACGATAATGTTCGCTCACTTTGGTATAAATATGGACATAGAATTGCTGGTGACCTGCACGAACTCCCGATCCCTGTTTCGAGAACCAATACTGATATGTGGTTCACCCAGCCAACTAAGAGCAAAACCGGCACCATCATTATCCAAGATATATGGATCACGGCTGCCTAATAAGGTGTGAACACTCGCAATAAATATTTCCACCCTCCCTACCTTTGATATACAGGCGAACTTCTTTTTCAAACGAAACCTCGATTGTCCAGTGGAAAATTAACCTGAACTGGACGAACTCATAAACAGGGCCATTCTATAATGAAGGGAATGCTTACTTTGTCCCAAAACCCTATATGTGGGGATGGATCGCGAGTTTCAGGGGTCAAGCTATCCAGAACTCTAATGACCTCTTGGATCGCCGGACTGTAGCTGACACCCCAAGCGAATGCGGTTGTCCGATCCGTCAGAACTGATACAAGTGGCTTTGCGTACGTTTTCACAGGCATGAGAGTCTTTGGGACACGGACTACAAGAGGGTGGCTGTGTGGGAAATCATCTCCGAGACCATCCACGAGGCAAGGAATCCAATCAACGGACTGAGAAGGACCCATTTCCTCGGCAACAACAAGATTGGAATCAAAAACAAGTGAAGGGGATCCATCATCACCGGATTTGGAAGGAATATAAAGCAGCGGTAAAGGATAGTCGCGGAGTGAAACCTGAGCGGCCGTCATGGCGATGCTAAGGTGCATGGGGATAAGCAAAGAGTAGCACGTCTCGTGGGGAAGTCCACCCCCCTGTTCGTGTAGAAAGGTGGTCAAGTACCCAGGAGGAAAGGTGGGTTGTCGGAGATGCAGACGAAGACCTGATAAAAGGATGCGAAGCAGTGGAGGGATGCGCAAGGTTTTTGCAGGCTCCACGAGGTCTGGAGCTTTCGTAGGACGTTTGAGTGGTATTGTACCATGAAGTTCGCGACGAACCAACTCTTCCTGAACTACTCGCTCTCGAGTGCGTTGATGATGTCTGGTTGTCCAATCTAGACTGTGTGCAAGATTCAAACGTTGGCGCGCGTCTTGGATGGAAACCGAATGTTCTCGGCCAAACTGATAGTCGGTGTTTGCGACTGAGCCGCCCGCAGCTGCTAGATTCTGTGACGTGAGCACCATCGTCTTCACGTCGAAGGCCTCTTCCCGATGAAGTCTAGCTTTTGCTGCAGCAAGGCCAACCCTAGAATTAAATCCTAACCGACTCTCAAAAGGGTCATCCCCAGCCTCGAAGCAAAATAGTCGACAACTGAAGATGACTTCAGGCACGAGTTTCGCCGACACGGCCACTGGAGCAGGGATGAGAGAGTGTTTGGCGCTTTCGACCAGGTGGACCAAGTGTCTGATCGCCTTGATGGTGACTACCACAGCAAGCTGAAGCTGCGCGAAAACATAGCCAAAGGGAATGCGAATCCGTAGGCTGTCACTGTTGACCAGGACTGGGCTCCTTAAGGACGGAGAGAACGATAGAGTGCATCTGTGTAAACGGCCAAGTTCCTCCCACGTTTCCCCTGGTTCTCGTAGTTTAACGACCAGCTGTCTTCGATTGGCTGGGACCCACACAAGCAACGAATTGATAGAACAACAAGCATCACGTGGAATGAGTGTTACATTAAGATGATTGACTCGCGCGACCACGACTTCGTCCATGAAATGCAGACGCATTCGAATAGCTTTAATTGTGCCGTAGGCATTCAGTGTAGGGAACATTGTAGAATGCGGGGAACATTCGGACATTTTTGATGAAGTTGCACATTGCTGCAGGATCTGAACTGTCCGCAACGCGAGGAGAGTTGAGTATATTAGTCCGAGTTCGAAATGTATGAGTGCGTCATCCACACTAAATGTCACATCCCATGCAGCTTCTGCAGAGTCTATGGAAGCTTTTGGAGTGAATTTGATGTCTGCGTCAACACCCTTGATTGAGAGAAACTGCTTCGTATCCAAGAGAGGACTGTCCCTCTCTACGATATATGGGTCATCCATCGAAAATCCATCTGCGGCCGCAGCGCGTACGGTCGTACTCCAGAGCATGAGCTTGCCGATAGTCATATTTGTGCCAGAAGTCTCGGACATCCTCTCCAGAGGGGTAACATCCCCAAGTTTATCAGCTGGCAAAGATAATTTTGCCCTATTCTGAGAGTATACCTGAGAAAGTGGGAAAGCTTGCCACTGCTCCATGTTTAGAGAACGGCACCGTAGTGAAAAGCCTGTGCTGAATGCGATTCCGCGTGTGATGTCCTTATCTGCTTCGGGGTTGATGTCTGAGCCTGTAACAAATAGTACGAATCGCACGACAGAAAATGAGAGAGCGTAGCTTAATGATGATGATGAGCCGCGAGAAGACGTTAATCGTGAGGGAGGCCAATGAACGGAAATGATTGCCAGCAGCACGCTCAGAATTTTGAGTCTTTCAGGGTGCCATAACTCCACTAACCCAGCCTCCGTGTAGCAATGCAGATCGACAAGCATGGTGCGGGTGTTTATTGTAGCGCACACACACTGACCGTCATCATTTGCACGGCCAACGCCCATCAATGTTCCATTAACTTCCACAGCCTCCATGGAGAATAAGGTTTCACTGCTCGTGCATTCTGAACCCCATCTAGAAATACGTCGGGAAGTGAGGTTTGAGGAGTGGGTACGTAGTCGCAAGAAGAGCGGGTACAAGCAGAAGGTGAAGGGGCAGGTCATGCGGAACGGGAGGTCCCCGTCAGGTGGGAAATGTTGAGTGGAAGTTGCTCCTATATGTAAGTCTGAGGAGGAAGTAAAAACTATCCCTTCAGTCTCCAGTTCCACTGAGAACGGCTCCTCGACCCCAGGAACATCGGCACATATAACACACAGAGATATGCAGCCCACCCTCACGTTCACAGCAACTTGGGGAACCGGCGAGATGGCAGTTGGCAAAAGGGACTCCGATTTTCCACGTGGCAGATTCTCGGGAGAGCTGAGCTCCGAGATCAGACCAAACAACATGTCATGCTGGTCTGCGAATGACAGAGAAGCGACCTGGATGTCAAGGAACATAGACGGTGGCCTCATGTCACAGAGAGAAGGATCTGTGAGTAGCATTGACGGCCAATCTGACAGTGTAGCTTCGACTGAGGTGGGCCCGACAGATAAAATGGGAGGATTGGATTGAGCCACCCTACTAGGTCTATGCAAGGAAACTTCCTGGAGTTCTAGGCGAAAAAAGAACACCTGCGACGTAACTGATGGTTTGTTGCCTAACCAAGCACAATGGGCGGGGTTCAAGATTGCGTTACTGGGTTCGCAAGAGCTTGTCGCTGCTTTGAGGACAATGTTGAACTTGTGGTGGCCTATTTTCTGTGATACTGTAATAGAATCCAGATCAAGATGAGCAGATGCGACAAGGTCCAGAAGCTTGAAAATTCGCCACTTAGCACATACACTAAGGTGAATATCGTAGTATATACCTTTACTTCTCGCTTCTTTTGCTTTGCCACGACCCGAATATGAGAGTCCGAAGCTACAGCGGACTTGGCAGTGTCAGCAGGTGACCCACACGATCCAAAGAAGTACTCACTGCACCGAACGGACTCTTCAGCCACGGAGAAGCACCTGTGCCGAATGAGCTGGGAGGTGCAACGGAAACGATCTTGGTCGCAGTTCTAAAGTACGATAACCAACGCTGAAGATTGTCGGCATCCACATGAATGGATTCAACCTTGACTCGATTGTGGATACTACATGACTCGATAGTACCATCCCTTGGGCTAAAGCGGGCCGAACCACTGACAAGAAACGATCCGGGGGCGCGCAAAATTGTCCCACTTTCGGATATGCCTATAATTTCGTGTCAGTAACAGCCGGACAAACTCTCCGTTTAACATACCCATCTGTACTAAACTATCTGATGGGATGAAGCCATAGACCCGTCGTACTACGAGATCGTACGAGATGGAACCCGTCATCCGCCCCAGTGTGTCATTCCAGGTGCGGGTCCAAGCACGCTGAAACCCACTAGAAAGGCGCAACTTCCAAGCGCCCATTGCAAGAGCTCGTGCACTCAGCACCTGGTTGCTAGAAGGAATACAGTCTCCAATCGGCTGAAGTTGAGGGCTTTGAGTAAAGGAAACATGACCCTTGAGTGCAACGTTCTGTACAATGAACTGGACCTGGGGAAGCCCAATGTATGAGACAACCGCTCGGTCAATGTCTACTTGGACCGTCTCCATGAGTCTTGGGATGACACGAATGACTTGCCGGAGCATTGCAGTCACGACGAGGCGAATGATAGGCCGAACCACAGGATCAAATATAGCGTATAGACTTGATACCATAGACCATAAGTAGAGAGCCAGGGGAGATGGTGAAAGATCCGCGAGCGTCAGTCCACGTCTGTGAGTCGCACGAAGAGGTGGACGAGGAGCTGGGGGAGGTTCTACCTCTAATTTAAAGCCCTCTATCCTAAAGGACAGCCTTCTTGACCCATCATTTGCGGAAGAACGGTAGGAATACACAAAGCGATCGATCCGCCACGTCCAGCCGCCTTTGCGAAAGTATAGACCGCGAATGGAGCGCAAGCTGACACTCCGGACTCGGATATGTCTGGAGCAGCGCATAAGGACATAGGGTGCGAGATAGACACGAGCGATGTATGAGAATAGAAGCACGCCAAGGGGCCAGCAAGCAAGGAAGATCCAGGACGACGCGTTTGTCGGCCACTTGAGCAACAATAGCGAGCCAACGGCGAGACTAGCCAAAAGTAACTGTGTGCGAGATTGAATAGATGACATTTCTGGGAGATAGTTAGTAAAGCGTGTGATGAACCGACCACGAATAGGCGTAATGTAAAGAAAGGAGTGTTGGGACTTGGATGGTGGTGTCACTCGGCAGGGTGTAGCTGAAGAGGACGATGCAAAACACGTGATCCAAACAAAACAAGACGGGGCGCAATGTAGCATATCATAGTCCTACATAGCACAGCATCAAGTCTTTCCCATAGAGTAAACGTCGCAGCCTCAAAACACCATCTGATGAGGATACTGGCCCTTTGTAAGACCAAAACTGGCCTTCAAATACTTGGCCAAGTTCTCCTGCTTCTGAACAGCCGTGATGACAACCTTGTCAACCTCCTTCTGGTCAGCCGATTTGGCTTCCGGGAACGGCTCCCTTGGTTTGGGCCTCCCCTCCTCAAAAAACTCTGCCTCTGCAGAAGATGCATCCTTCACAATGGCCTTGACAAAGTATGTGTCGTCAATCTTGGCATCGACCTACCACAACGATCAGGTCAATGTGTTGATCTGGTGTTTGCTAGTAGGCTAATAAGACACTCGCCTCGAAGCCTTCTAGGTCAACCTTTGTCGACGTAACGATAACATACGCTTGGTTCACCCTCCGTAGGGGAACGCCGTTGATCTTGTACGGACCTGTCACCAACAACAATCCGCTCTCCAGCTGCTTCAGGAATACCACTCTCTTCCCCCTGAAACGGCCGGCAAGCACGATGAGGACGGAGCCTGGAACGATAGATGGACGGAGCTTGGTAGTTTGGGGCGATTTTCGGCTTTTCTTTAGTTGACGAACATCATCTGCGGGATAATAGCGGGGTGCCTTCGAGGTGGGCACAAGACGGGTGCTGCCGTTCTTCTCGCCACCAACCTGGACCTCTCTAGTTGTGGGGACTTCTGGCTCAGATTTTTTGAGGCCCTTCAAACTACGGCGAGCAAGGGCTTGAGGCCGTCGTGCGGGGATACCGGGGGCGAGTTGCTTGGTACGGGCCATCTGGAGACGCGGATGTCAGCAGGGGTAGCCCGGTACATCCAATGCGCCGTCGAGACATCCAACGAAAACCTTCCTTCCACCAGACGAAGAGTGTGCACGAGTGTGTCGACTAGAATCTGTCTCTGTAGCCTGAATGAAATTGCACTTACTAGTCGTTAGTCTTGAGGATTCCTGCTGTCAAGGACGTCGATCGCTTTCGGTGAGGATATACACTAACAGACGTACATCGGAGTTTAATATATGGGAACCGTATTCCTAATATACCCTACACACCAAGGCAAGCAGCAGTCTTGCCCTGGTATACCACTTGACGATACCCACATTATAATCATGTCTGTCAATGGAACTCTAGAAGGTGCGAGTAATTTCATTCTACTTGCACACCTAGCCCTCAACTCGCTGAAAGACCCCCGCATGGTTATTTGGTTTGACATCGACAACACCTTGTATTCTGCCAGTACCAAGATATCGCATGCGATGGGCGAACGAATTCATGGTGTGTTCTCTCCTAATAAATTCAAACCATCATTTAAGGCAATTCTTTGGAGAGTACTTTGTCTCCCTGGGCCTCGATGAAGACAAGGCCTCGGAATTACACTACAAGTATTATACGCAATATGGACTTGCTCTACGCGGCCTCATGCGGCACCACGACATAGGTAATTGCATCAAGTGCTAGCATTTCATTTTTGATGCATGGAACTCCGTTGCTCAGATCCCCTTGATTTTGATCAGAAATGTGATGGCACTCTTCCTCTGGAGGAGTGTATCCAACCAGACCCAAAGTTGAGGAAATTGTTTGAAGACCTGGACAGGACAAAGGTACGCGTTTGGGCTCTGACAAATGCATATAAAAACGTATGTTCTGCAAACGGGAATGAGAACGAGTTATAATAAAATATACCAGCATGCCAACCGTGTGCTCAAGATATTGAACGTTCGAGATCAAATAGAAGGACTTGTTTACTGCGACTATGAGAATCTACACTTTACTTGCAAGCCAGAACCAGAGTACTTTCACAACGTAAGGATTCACAATTCTCCCTTGACCTCGAAACTAACCGTTCGGTCACAATGTTGACAGGCAATGAAGATCGCCAACATTTCTGACCCTAAAAAATGCTTATTCATAGACGACAGTAAGCTAAACGTGATTGCCGCCAGAAAGCTGGGATGGGGCCGATGCGCTCACTTCCATGAAACGGGATTAGACGTCGTGGAGGGCGGGAAGAAGAAAACCTTAGGGGTTGATGGTAACTCTGCTGCCGAAATGGAAGGAATTGCAGTGATAAATAATTTAGAAGAGCTTAGAATGATATGGTCCGACGTTTTTTCTAGTTGATGGTACGTGGATGTAAATATTCAGACGTTGCTATGTACAAGAAGACATATTCACCATCAAAACAGCATGACGGTCACAACCTGAGACGCCTCATTTACCTCCAGTATCACTCCGTCATAACCATACAGTCCTGCGCGATTTTATGAACAGGCTTTGATAATAAGCCACTGAACTTACTTGAAGTGGCACTCGGTAGGGTGATGTTATCCTCGTACTCAGTACGGTCGTGCACCATGGACGGTGGAGGATCCCTCGGACTGAGGAAGTGACTAATCGCTTCAAACTGAAATGCTCAATACACTAGAAGATGAAGACAGCTCACGCCCCTCACCTTGTCTGTGAAGCGCATCCTTGGAGGTGAATCTGGTCCAACTAAGTGACGCTCTGGGTACGTGTAGATCTTACTAACCGTCTTCGTCGTCCTCAGGCTTTCCTTCTAACTCCCACGGACAGCGTTTATATTGTTGGAATAAAGGGGAACCCGGCTTAGAAAGACCCACTTAATCTGAGCAAAGAAATATCAAGGGCTATTGCTTACCACGTTGGAGTGGAGCACGATCTTGCGTACCATGTGAGTTTGGCCAGAAATTAGGAAGTCGATGCCGTGACTAAAATAATTATAGAAATCTAAAGACCATTTCAGGACACCATCCACTGAAACCATATGACTTACAGTCTGTACTCTGGCTCTCATCTTCGAGCTGTGGGGAGGGTGAGTGGATTGCCATTCGCTCGTCATCTTTGTAATATATTCTCGATGGTGTTCCAAGATCGATATTGAGATCCTGTGCCGTTGTTTGACCCAGGCAGACGTGGAGAGATAACGTAGAGGGACCAGAAGGACCATAGAAGTGAAGGATAATGCCGTGGTTAATCTATAGACGCAAGATGAAAAGGAAGGGTGCATGCAAACATGACTTACTCCTACCTTAACAATTGCTCGAGAGATGTCTCCATACATCACTGAACAAAGAGTAACCTCGTCGAGAGGATCACTCCCTCCATCTTGTCCATCCTTCTGCGTGACAATGACGCGCTTGACTTCTTTCGATCTATTGTCCGCGATTGCATGGGACGAGCTGCCTTTAAGGCCTTCATTGATGGCATCATCGTCAAAACTGAACCAGACTCCTGGATACCTCAGCTCGTCTCCTGGATACGTTGGACCAAATATTCGGCTAATCTGTATCTTCACCAACGGCTCCTTGCCCGAACATAGGACGGAGTCTTTATATCGCACCGCCATTGACGGATGAGAGTCTCTTGGCTTTCTCAAGCAAATTGTGTGGAGTCGCTGATGATAAGCGGAGAAGAGCAGATCAAAGTACGGACGCAGATGGAGTATTACTGGGGTCGTGGTCGCATTTTCTAGGTCAAATTTGACCTCTACTTGAGGGAACAGGTGCTGGAGTGTTCGCAGGGTAGAAATGACTGACCAGAGAGATGAACCTAGTAGATACGCATCAGACGGAATGGTGCGGTCTGGCAAGGCCATAACCACCAACCTAGTTCAAACATCCCAATGCCTGACCCCGGTCTGATGTCGAGGTCTAGAGTGGAGAACATGATCAACGTTGCGTATCGCCTTACGCCTCAGTGACAAACGCTGTAGCTGCCAGTCGGACTTGTCCCAATCTAGTGCATCTGGTCTACGGTTATCATTTTGTAGCCTTATTCTTACATCGAAAACATTGCATACGCGTCTATTATACAGGCACTGGCATATTCACAACCTGCCATTGTGCTAGTGCGCACCAGCTAGAGTTGCTACAAATGCTCATCGAGTGTCCGAAGTGTGCCCTGCCAAAGCTTGTTGTCCTCCACCACCCCCGACAATATGGCCGACACACGCCAGCGAGTTATAATCAAGGTTCGATCCGCATTTAAACGGCTCAGAATACTCAAATAGTGTTTCCAGGTCTTTCGCAAGTACAGTCACTCTCTTGGGCCCGAAGCCTTACAATTCCTAGAGGAGATCCTTGATCATCATGAAATTGTGAACGAGGAAATCGAGTCTTCCATCGAAACAATAGCCAGAGATTACGATAAACAAGATGGCGAGCCATATAACTTTCTTGTTCGGGTGTGCTCCTGAGTGTCTCGTGTAGATGCTTCCATGAAGGTTTCTCTGTCTGTCCTCCAGAGGGTATACGAAGCACTTCAAGATCAAGGCTCTGGTGATAACGCTGAAACTGAGCTGCTTGATCCTGAGAGTCACTTCTATATAGTCGATGCCTTCGAAATGCCAGCTTGGAACTGGTCGCACGAACGGGGGACTTTCGAGAGGTATATTTTTTACCGTGTTGTCTATTCTATCATCATCAGATTCAAAGATCTTCGATGCCATCGACAATGTCTGGTACGCCAGAGTCACGTATAATTTCTACACGCAACAGGCTCCATATAATTAAACAATGCGTACTTCGCAACGAACACTTTTCACCTTCCACATTACCCTCTCGTGATCGGGAGCATCTTGTGACGGTATGGCCAAGACAACGGTATCGAGCGGGATAAGCACTCACATGAACCTCGAGACAGTTAAAGTCGACAAAACAGCTTCTGGGCAGAACTGGAGAAAGGTTCCTGCTCCTTGGCATGCTTGCACATAACATGGAAGGGAAGCTGTGCCTTGAGGATGCTGATGGGAGTGTTGTGTTAGACGTATCCAAGCTGGTAGGGCATCACCGCCATTGATTAGCTTGAGGTGTTTACTTTGACCAAGGACGACCCTGGCGAGGGACTATACACCGAAGGCTGTGTTTCTCTCGTCGAGGGCGAGTATACGGAAGAAGGTATCTTGGAAGTGATAGCCATAGGCCAGCCACCTTGCGAAGATCGTGAGACCACTCGGTAAGTTAGTCCGCAACGAGGCACAGAGGGGGCACTCACCTGTATAGCTCAATATATGGTCACATAGATTTTCTTGGGAAGGGTTCAACCACTTTACTGGAAGATGTGCGTTGAATTCGTTTTTGTAACTCGTAACTGATATGCATCCAGTCAAATTATGCTCGCCGTGTTCGAGAAGAGCTTTCGGATGTTTATTTCTTTTTCTTGTCCGATGTCTGGCTGGACCACCCCAAAACCTTCATCGCGCTTCAAAGAATGTTTGACAACTGCATTGAAAACAGCTTCATACCCAAAGTTATTGTCATGTGTGGAAACTTCACCAGTCGATCAATCATACAAGGGAATGGGCAGGAGATTCAACGATATCATGGTATGTCGGGATTTACTTTCAAGTGCATTAAGGACTGAGACTTGCTCCGCAGAAAACTTTGATTCCCTTGGTCAACTCATTGCTTCATACCCTCAGATCACTCGGACAACCCATTTTGTCTTTGTTCCCGGTCCGCTTGATCTCACGAGCAATGCGATTCTGCCACGTAGACCGATACTTTCATCTTTCACATCCCAACTTAGGGTGAAGGTCCCAAAGGCACACTTCGCAACTAATCCCTGTCGCTTGAAGTTCTTTGCGCAGGAGATTATAATATTCCGTGAAGATACCATGGCAAGGATGTTGCGAAACACAGTGGAAGTCAAGCCGAACGTCACGGGAGAGGATCTGAGGAGATATGTACGTCGTGTTGTCTGGTCTTGTACTTAAACTATTCTGAATTGTTCCATAGCTCGTGCAGACAATCTTGGATCAAAGTCATCTGACGCCATTGACATGTCAAATCCAACCAACATTATGTGATTACGATCACGCGCTGCGCCTGTACCCATTGCCGACAGCTGTAAGATGCTGCATTACCATTGGGGCTACTTGGCGTTGAACGGTACTGTTCAAAGGTCGTCCTTGCAGACAAATACGAAAAATACAAATTAACGTATTCTGGTTGCCATGTTTTTAATCCTGGAAGCTTCCTAGCAAAGCCGTTCGCGTTTTCGACTTACTGTCCAGCGGAAAGCAGCTCAGAAGAAAGTGTCATTGACATGGACGCAGAAGACTAAGATAGTCAATGGGATGTACTTTTAGTAGCACGGAAGTATGTAAATGGCGTTGGGAGATAGACGCGGAGGATAAAGCGGCCTCCATCTGCACCCGAGTCTGCTTGATGTTGGCACGTCATGCTCGTCGCAATTGCATTCTCCACAGAGCCTACCAGCAGCGACCTCAGCTAGGCCTCTACCTGGACCAGCCTCGAAGAAGCATTGTCAGTCTAGACGTTCTCAAGGATGGTTTCCTCGACCTTGCAACTGCCCTTCCAATTCCACCGTCATGGCCCGCATACTCCACAGCGATCATCCTCTGCACGGTGCTTACTCGACTTGCGTTAACCGTCCCTTTCTCTGTATGGGTGAATTCTTACCCATTACTTTCCTCCAAGTTCTCCACTAATACTGTGCAGTCCAAGCGACGACAGTGGAGGGCCGAAGAGTTGGTTTTACCCCAACTGCAGTCAGAGGGACCGATGATCGCGCAAAGGATACTCGAAGATATGCAAAGGGAGAAGGTGCGTGGTACCAAGGAGGAATTACAAAATTTGCACCATACCAGAATGAATGAGGCCGTATGCACCATCACCCTGCTTCGTGGACGCGGATTAAACTAAACTCGTTCCGTCAGGTTTCAGCTCGCCGAAAAGAACTATTCGCACAATATCGCTGTCAGCCAATAACGACGATGGCCGTGCCACCCTTGACTCAGTTGCCCCTTTTCGTTGGGTGCTCTGTCGTGCTCGCACACATATCACAGCACCCCACACCCCTCGATTCCGAGTCGTTCCTCACTCTCTCCACGCTTGTACATCCCGACCCGACTGCGGCGTTGCCGATCGCGCTTGGTTTCATTACATTGGGGAATGTGGAGAGTTCCAAGTGGTTCGTGACAAATCAAGAATATGAACGCGAAGCCAAAGTACGGAGGTGGAAAGAAGAGAGGATCGCGAAGGGTGAAAGGGTGATTGAACCGCAAAAAGTCATCAAGTCCGCTCTCAGATTGGTATCTGTTGGGCGAATTCTGATTGCAGCGATGGTTCCTGGGGTAGAATGATCGTTCTTATTCTGTCGGTACTTCTGTCTCACCAATTTTGCAGAGTGTCGTGTTGTACTGGGTAACGTCAGCCACCTTTGGGCTTGTGCAGACCTGGTTATTCGACTACTGGGAGCTGCGAAGGAAGAGAAGATTGGAAGCGCTGCCGTCCTCTGCACTGCCTGTACCGCTGTCGTCTTCACCGGTTTCTCCGGGCAGCGGCGCAGAACGTAGACATCTTCGGTGAGTACCTACCGTCTCTTTTCAAGGAACCAATGACGACAAAAGGTGGTTTGAGGGCACCCTACATGTCTCTCATTAGCGAGCGAGTGGTGCCCTATGGATATTTTCTTGATCTAATCTGACTGTCTATTCTGTTTGACTGGGGCGTTTGTACTGACTACGACGTTCTCCTTTCATAACGCAGCCAACCCTCGCAAAAGCAACATCGCCAATAATTGTACGTGATTGCGGTGGGTGCCTCTCCTGGTCGGTAAAGTAGCATGTACATAGCCAGTTGTAGCACCGCTGTGCTTGTTCCGAACGCACCCCGTGTGCACAGCCACTACTGTGCCTACTTCATTATGATCAACTACATCTTACTGGTATCCCGACAAGGCTCGTTTCCATTTCACGAGAGAGACAAGCGACATCTCACGTCGAATTATCTCATCAGGAAAAGTGCGGCTTGCCAAGTGGTTTACAACAATAGCTCCAAAAGCCAAAGCTAAGATCGTGAAGGACGTTACCCAGCTTGTGTTGGCTCGACGCACGCGGATGTGTAATTTTTTAGAGTATAAGGGTGCGTAATGCGTTCACGCACTGAATATGTGGTTGACTGGGTCGGCGGGGATGTGTGTGCAACGCACGGGTTCGTTTGGACTGTGATACAGACACCAAGGTCGTTTACCGAAGATACGCCTCGTTGTTCTTCGTCTGTGGGATAGGCTCGGGCGACAACGAACTCATAACACTAGAGATTATTCATCGTTACGTGGAGGTCTTGGACAGGTACTTTGGAAATGTGCGTCATCTCCTTCGGTCCCCAACGCGTTTGAAAAGGAAAGAAAAAGGTGTGCTGACTGCGGTAACTGTGACAGGTATGCGAGCTCGACCTGTGAGTGGGAACGTTTTGTGGGTTTTGTGGGTTTTGTGGGGGTGCCTGGTGACAGGTCCTTGCAGGATATTCAACTTTCAGAAGGCGTATGCCGTAGGTGCTGCTTCGTGTGTTGCCGTGCAGTAAGCTTACGTGCCCTGTAGATCCTGGACGAACTTATCATCGCTGGAGAAATGCAGGAGTCCTCGAAGAAATCCGTCCTACGTGTGGTCCGTTTGCAGAATTAACTCACGATCTCTGTTGTTCATTGTTTCTCGACAGGTAACACAATCGGACGGTGTAGAGGATCAGGAAGGTAGTGACGATATAATGGGGCGTTTGGCGGCACGCAGCGGTGAGAAGCCCTCCCTCTGCATCTTGTTGTGTTCCATCAACATGTACTATCAAGGGCCCTTGATCCGTTGAAGTTCAATATTCATTCTACTTGCGAACACCGACAACCATACCGGTAAGCTCCAGTGCAGTAAGGACACTCATAGCTGATGAAATCCGAAAGGAGTCACCGCCTGACAACAATCAAGATGCAACAGGATATGGGTGTATGAATGGAGTAGTCTACAGTGTGATGGATGGATGGATGCAAACGGTCTATGAACCTGGTGTCGTAGTCTTGTTTTCTGTTCTATTTAGAACATGCCATCGTACAAGGTCAAGAGTGGCGACGGAGTCCTCCACTGAGGAATGACCGGTCGCTCCATCTCCAGTCTGGATTGAGATTCCAAGGTGTTCCTTTGCGCTGATAGACCATGGCAGGTAAGTGCTTGAAACACGAGAGCGGATGGCACGTACAGATCCTTCAAAGATCGCCTGTATGGTGGACCAGCTCGGTGGGGAAAAAGGATCGCAGTGTCAATACATTGAGGATGTACCATACGCAGTGCCTTGAGATCGTTCTCTAGAGCATGTCCGATGACGATGGTCTCGGAGTTAATGAATGCATCGAGTGATTGTCGTACTAAGGAAAGCGTCAAGGATGCCTTCTGGTGTCCCTCCTTCGTGATACCCGAGAATCGAGTGTTGTAGTCACTGATACAACATCAGGACTGAGTAGACGCAATACAAAACAGGACACTGACACGACTTCGATGCCATCATCCATCCGGACTAGTTCGTCGAAGATCTCGGTCCCAGCACCATCGACAACTGAGACTCGGGCCACACGCATTCCAGCTGTAGTGTAAATCATCTCACAGTCCAGAGCAACGACATCGAAAGCCGTGTCAACAGTGTTGTCTCTGTCGCTAGATTTTTGGGGTCGTGTGAGGGAAAATGACCGACGAAGGTGAAGATCTCTTGGGTCTGATTCATAAAAGACGTGAAACCCTCTGGAACAGCCGTCCTCACTTGTGGTCTTTGAACAGCACGAGTAAATTCGTAACTTCTCACCTTGCGAGCAAGTTTGGAACACGAACGGCGATGAGATGAATAGCTCGGACGCACCGTTGATTGTTTTGTTGAACGGCTTTCCCCAGTGATACGTACACTCATCGTGTGCAGGGGTGTTGCTGACCATATAGGGGTGGCCACAACGGTCACACTTTGTGACCTGGCCAACTGCGTGCGGTCTTGATCCTCCCTCGCCATCGGGTATTTCAGTTACATAGCCCCACTGTTGCATGGTATCTGTGGACATGAGAAAATGGGTAAGGACGGAACGGGTGAGACGAAGCGCGGCAAGTTTGTTGCGTGCCTCTGCGCGCGCTGTGATGTCCTCGTCGGTGCCAACGGAGGGATGGGAGGTGGAAGTGGGGATGGGTCGTTTTTTCAGAGAAGCGACAGAGTTGATGACTGCCTGGGGAAGGGATGAGACAGGGGAGATGGGTAGGATCGCGGATGCGCACATTGCGATACGTGAGCTTTGTCGATTTCTTGTATATTTGCTCTTCTTGGCGCAGGGCATGCTCGGAAGCGAGTGTGGAGTCTGAAGACGAGATGTTCCTGTACAGGACGACGAAGTGATCGTAAAGACACTTGAGCATGGCCTGTGAAGGGTCAGGGAAGGATCTGCAAGAGGGTGACGGTCGCAAACTTGGCGGACAGGCAAGGCGACCTGTGATTGCGCGGCATTGACTCTCAGGACGGGCGCACCCGACTACGCGTGAGTGGAGAATGAGACGACGGCACTGCGAGGAACCACGCGACGCACGGATGACCGGGAAGGAGCGGGCGGCGGGACTGGCTTTGGGGCGAATGCAGTTCTTATACGCTGTGGAGGGGGCTCCGAGCGGGGGTCGGAGGCGGTGAGTTCGAGGGGCCGCTTTGCGGGGACGGTGCGGGGATGCGCTGGCGGGGGTGTCGCGGAGGGGGTACATATGGTCTCTACGTGGAGTGCGGGGTCGGGCGCATGCGAGAACGGGCAGAGGGTGGTGCAGTCCGACTTGCGGGGACATGGGAGCGACTGGAACAGGCCGAGCGTCGAAAACATTCATCAATGGGGGAGGGAAAGAACAAGTGTAGATTACCAAAATAGGAAACTTGAGCAAGTGTAGGTATTATTAATATATTATTACTATTGCCATTATCATTATTATCATTATTATTATTATTATTATTATTTCCCCCATTTTCTTCATTTTCTTGTCCCCCGATGTACCACGCCGACTTTTGGTCCGACCTCAAGTCCTCGAGATGGGTCGTCAATCCCGGTAACTCGCTTCCTCTCTCCTCGTCCACCAACGCTCACACTCACCCAGTCTCCTCGTTCAAGCTCCTCTTCGCTCCCATCGTCCTCTACGTCAACTGGGAGCTCCTGGCCCCTTTCGTCGCCCAGGGTCTCTCAAACCCGTTCAGACCCCTTCTCTTCATCTCTCACCGTGTCCCTTCTTCTTCTGACTCGGACCCCCGTTATAGAAAGGGTTATCTCGATCTCATCTTCATTGCCTACTACATCGTCTTTTTCTCCTTCGTCCGTCAGATCGTCACCGTACACATCTGTCATCCTATCGCGCGCTATTTCGGTATAAAGCGCACCACAAAACTCAACAGGTTTGGTGAACAAGGTTATGCTTTCGTCTATTTCGCGGTCATGGGTGCATGGGGTTTTGTACGTACCGCGGCCCCCTCCTCCGACTCGCCTCACTGTTCTCCTACACAGTACATCATGTCCCAGCTACCAACATATTGGTACAGGACAGAACTCTTTTGGCGGGGTCGTTCTCTCCTTCCTGGCAGTACTTCTATCTTCTGACACCGTTGTCCGTAGGTTACCCCCACTGGGATATGATACCCGACTTGAAGCGATATTACCTTACGCACTCTGCTTACTGGTGCCAACAACTCATTGTCCTTCTTCTCCGCCTCGAAAAGCCACGTAAGGACTACACCGAACTTGTTGCCCACCACATTGTCACACTCTGGCTTATTGGGTACACTCCCTGCTTCGTTGATCCGGTTTATCACTCACATTACTCCGTAGATGGAGTTATCTGATCAATCTGACACTCATTGGTAACGCGGTATATATGAGTATGGATATTCCGGATGTCTTTCTTGCTGTCAGTCTCTTCCTACCTCCTTCCCTCACTTTTATATGACTGCTTGCAACAGTTTTCCAAGATCCTCAACTACTTGCAGCTCACTCGGGCAAAACTACTCGCCTTTATAACATTTCTTTTCGTCTGGACGTCAGTTATCACCCTCATTGGTCTGCGTGTATGATCATCTTTTTGCTCTGTGACAGGTATTTCCGGCACTATTTAAATATCATTATGCTCTGGTCAGTGTGGAACGAATTTGACCTGATTCCGTAAGTACGATCACACTCCTGCCTTCACAGCGCCTCTAACCCTTCATAGCGAGGCCAACCGGGTATGGGCACCGAAGACAGGGGCCTGGCTTGTTTGGTGGATGAAGTATCAAATCTTTACTCCCCTCTTGCTACTCCAGATCCTCAACCTGTTCTGGTACTACCTCATTTTGCGCATTGCTCTGAGGTTCGTCATGCCACACTATTGTGCCATGTCTCTGATACAAGCTTTGTAGGTCCCTGAAACCCTCTACTATGACGGACGACAGATCAGACGACGAGCATGAAGGTCACGCCGATGGTGATGTCCGTCACGAAAAAGAAGAGTGAACACAATTCCTTACGAGTACCCGCATGATTTTCGTGATCAACAGTCCGAACGCTATCATTTCGTCTTTTGTATATCCAAATCACATGCAGTAGACGTTTGAATTGGACACCGTGCGACCTAGCTCGTTCACTTCCCATCGTCAGCGTGGTTGTCTGCAATGGTGGACTGAGTCGTGTCGATGATAGGTCCAAACAATCCCTCTTGATCAGACAAGTCGTCGTCTTCTTCCCAGACATCAAAGTTTACCCTGACACCTGAACCCGTCTGTGGCGTTCCAGTGTTATTGCCTGTGCGATTTGGCCAGCGTTTCTCTCGTTGTATATCAATGGGATCCCCGGAAGCCATGGATTGTAGTGCCAGCATTGTATACTGTCTCACATATCAGCGATGTATCTCGACTAGAACGACACCAACATACGTGCGCATCATTCCCTGCGTTGTGGAGACGTGTTGTACTGATTTGGAGGTGTCTACAGACGCGTTCTAGCGACCGGCGGTTACTGCCTGCTTCACCTTCGAGGGCGGCGAAGAGATCCGAAGTGTCGATGATGAAGGTGCCCTCTTGCGGGGGAACATCTGGAAGCATGAATGCCACGTCGGATAGCGCGACGTCCACGTCCTTTGACTTGAGGTACCTGTCGTTCACATCAGACGTATGCGTTGGTGAGAGATGAGGAGCGCACGTACTTGATATCTTGGTTATTGTCGTGGAAAATCAAGAAGAGTGGGCCAGCAGACTGTAGGTCCGCAACGAGCGTTTGGATGCGGTTCTTAAACGTCGCTTTGCTGACTTCCTCGCTCGTACCGAACGTAAAGTACTACGCACGCGTTTCATGCGAATATACACACAGACAAAAGAAAGATCGACTTACATCTCTATGGTTTGGGACGAACGTGTTGGTATAGTGCCTGTGTTCCTTGACGATGAGATGACCCTGTTCTTCGACCTGTTGATCGTCCTCCCAATAGACGGTGCTCCACCCGAATTCTGTGAGGAGGGTATGATCCCTGTCCCATGCCTCAAAGTCAAGGGCACTCCACACGCCGCGTTTCTGGGACCAGAGGGAACGCACGCGCTCAAAAATGTCGCGACGTGTGTTGAGGGTCGGATCGACGCCTTTGAGACGCTTGTTGTTTTTTTCGATTTGCTGTTGAGCGTTTTTTTTTAAAAAAAAAAAAGTGTGAATATTCGACGAGAGCGAGGGCTAACCTTTAAGACCTTGCGGAGGTCCTCTCGAGTGCCAAATTGAACGGGGGATACGTGCCTGAGGCTCGACTCTGTGAGGAGACAGTCGGAATAGGGCAGTGGGATGGGGTTCTGTGTAAGCCGCATTGCGTGCAGCCAGTATCTTAGGTACTCGACCTGGGCGGAAGAAAAGAGGAGTCGGGTTTCAAAGTTTTGGAGGGTGCCCATGTAGAGTTCTACACCCTGGACGCCATCCCTGTGGAGGGGGTGGTGTGGGTGTACGAGGGCATCCTGTGCGAGAACGGCCTTGAGCGAGTTGCGATCGCGTAGATCAGGGAGGGCCTGATGCCTGTGCACCGCGATGAGCGGTGCGGGCGACAAGGACGAGGACAACGGAACGTACCATTCGAATGAAATGTCGGTGTAGCGATAGTAGCCAGTGATCACAGGCGAGACCATATCAAGCACCGAAATGGAAATCCCGCCTGTCGTGTACGCTCAACGTCGTCAACCATGGTTCAGATCGTGCAGAAGCGGAAACGTCCCCAACCAAACGACGACGACGTCGACAACCAAAACGCCCCCCCGGTCCCTTCAAAACGCGCCAGACCGTCCACAGCGCGCAAGAGCACGGGCGGCGGACCGTCCGTCGCGTCCTCCTCCCGCGACAAACACCCCCGTGGGCAGTGTCCACAGTCTTTTCACGCGTCATCTAACCCACCCTAGGCCGGTCGGATGCAGAGGAGCAGCCTGGCCAACGCAAGAAGCGCCGCTATCGTCCCGGGACCCTTGCACTCCGCGAGATTCGCAAGTACCAGCGTAGTACGGATCTCCTCCTTCGTAGACTCCCGTTCTCTCGTGTCGTGCGTGATTCCCTGCCTCTCCCTCTCGGCATTCACATCACAGATCGAAAATGCAGGTTCGCGAGATTGCCCTGGACATGATGACTGACACTAACTATCAGATGGGTGAGGCTGGCTTGCGCTGGCAGAGCTCCGCTATATTGGCTCTGCAGGAGGCAACAGAGGCATTTCTGGTCCATCTCTTCGAGGATGCGTGCGTGCTTTCAAGACTTGCCCCTCCCCTCTCTTCTGAGGTGTTTCACCCCTAGAAATCTCTGTGCTATACACGCCAAACGTGTCACCATTATGCAGCGCGACATACAGCTTGCCCGAAGAATACGTGGACCATGGGGTGGCCTTGGCTGACTTGGGTTCAGCGCAACCCGATACTGTACACTTCAGGTCTCCCACACCGTAATAATAACAAGTAAGGAATGCGTTGTACATTGCAACTTAGATCTGAGCGAGGCGACTACGCATGCATCGACGAGCAAAACGCAAGACTCAATAAAAAAATGCATGAAAGGAAGTATGTAGCATGGGAATGAGACTGCCACAGAATGCAAGGAGAGGTATTGCTAAAAACCGACAATGTGTCAAAAATCGTCCAGACAGCGGTTCAAATGACTGCATCAACCAAGAAAAATTAAGTTGAAAAGCATCCATAGTGTGCGTCGGCATCGTCGTAGGTATGTCTGAGGATTGAGATCATTTGAAATGGTTCCGAGGGTGAGGGTATCAAATGAGTGTCTCTAAAGGAATGGAACCCACTGCAAACAGTGGAAATGCGGGGTGTTATGCCATGGAGGACGAGAGCGATCTCTTACGATCCCGCAATCCGTTGACGCACATGAACAGGCGCTCCAGAAGAATAAGCACCGGATACAGGTCTTAACGATGATTTCTTGATAGGACCCTGTTCGGGTGGAGACCAACTCGACCGCTGTGGGCTGTTGTGTGATGGAGCGACACGCATAGAAACGGACGTTTTACTACCCTGAACACCGTTAGAACTTCTTGGTCGAGAATTTCCCAGCGTGTTTGCCATCCGAGTCGCGTCGTCACTGGAATGCCTCTGATGCGACCCAGAAGAGCGGGGACTCGAATCACGACTACTGGAGTTGACCCCTTCAGAGCTGTAGTTCCTGGGAAGCGATTTCGGACTCTGTAAAAGGGAGTGCTGCCCTGCCAGCCCGGTATACGAACGGGGCCGAGCACCGAACTGATTCATCATGAATGGGGGAGCTGGAGGAAGTAAAGGCACATCCACCCCATAAAATGGCATGCCATTGACCATTGGAATAGCCGGCATTGGAGGAACCGGTGGGATTGCAGGAACTGGCGGAACATTCATCCATGCGTATGGGTTAAAGGAGGCCCGAGGATCATATGGAGGATGAAGGGACATCGTTTTTGCTGTGTCTGAGACCGCAGACATGCGTCGGCTGACATGTCTACCATCCCGTCCCCTGACGTCCTCTGAAGATGCCGTATGAGCGGAATAAAGTGAGGGCGGCCTCGAAAAACTGTGTTGGCTCGCGGGCGTGGCTGGTACAGAGCTTGAAGGAGAGCCATCATGAGGTGATACGGGCGCGAAAACTAGCTCAGGCGTATGCTTGTGTGACATACTCATCCTCCGAAGTGAGTCATGCATCGAATCTCGCGACACTGAGCGGTTGCGGTCAGGGACTCGTGAAGACCACGACGCCGACTCGAGCGGACGTCCGGCACGTGTGGCCTCACGCCGTGCTCGCGTGGCTTGAAGTTCCTCGATATAAGCACGCTCGCGTTCTTCTGCCTGTTTTCTTGCCAGCTCTCTAGATCTTCGTAGTTTCTCCATTTCTATTCTTTCGACTTCCCGGTGGAGACGCCTTTCTTCTTGGACGATATGCGAAACAGTCACAACCCGCTGCGGCTTTGATGATTCGCTTAGGGATACTAGAGGGCGTGGAGGGGGGCGTCGGGGAGCGACAACTCTTGATATTTGGTCTTCTTGCGGGGTAGCAGTTACCCGACGATTCTCCATGGGATGCTGCGCTGCGCGTTCCCGACGTTCCCGCTCTTCTCGGAGAAACCGAGCCTTCTGTTCCTTGTTCTTCCGGATGCGAAGGACGTAGCCCAAAGGTATTTGATCGTCCTTGCCGTCATCATCCGCGAACCGCACTCCTCGTTTTGGTACGGGATCATTCGTGGTTGTAGATCCAGAAGACGCCAACCCGTTGGCCCGTTGTGCGGGTGTTGGATCCGGGGACAAAACTGACAGAGCAGTGCTACGCTGAGGTGAGGGAGAAAGTCGGGCGGATAAATCCTTGGATTGTGACAGGTCAGAAGGGAGAGAGAGCGGGTCCAATTCCAACTCTTTGATTTGAGTCGCAGGAGAATCAGGATCTACGCGTGGAAATCTGAGCGTCGATAACAATGTTCAACGGAATGTGACCCACTCAAAGTCAAAGGTGGCAATGTGAGTTCCAAGGCAGGATCAAATGCAACATCTGCCTCTACGTCCTCATCACTTGGTAGCTGCGTACCAGCCAGTAGTTCGAGTGACTCTGAGAACTCCAACGCAGCCACCCCCAAGTGCAACCCCGGGATTCGAGTGTAAATAATTTCACCGGAGTCGGAGCAGGACCATACCCGGAGCCTATCCTCAAAACAAGGACGCGAAACCCAGTTCTCGAGGCCACTACTGTGAAAGCTCACGGAATCTACCGAGGGGAAAACGTCGTCCTGAAGATTTGGATGGCTTTTTGGTCTTGGAGAAATTGATTTCAGTGCAAGCGGGACAATTGATGATTCAGCGGAGGGGGTTAGGTGGTCTAGACAGGCCAGAAGCGATTTTTTGTGTAGTTCGGACTCCAACGTCTCGCGACGGCGAAGATATCGGGAATTATGGCACGAGCGGGGGAAAGAAGGGGCGCCTGATGACTTGAAGAGAGGGGGGGAAGTGGGCTCATGCACGAGACTGTTCGTGACCATGATACGTGCATTGGCGCGCGCGATGATGAGTTGTTCAGGGGTATAGGAAGGGGTGCGCATATCGTCGGGGTTGCCGTGCGGGTCATTAGACCGCAAAGATGCATCATACATCTCGTTGGGGGCAGGCTTTGGAGGGAAAAGACCGTCATGGGACGACTGCCAAGGGGTGCGATGGTGTCCCTCGGGAAGATCGCTGATGGCAGCACTCCTCCCCCCTAACCATGGCTTCCAACTGCCCTTCTTGCTCGGAACGCGTGGGAGGCCGTCATCGTCGGGCGTGCGGAGGGTAGTTGAACCACTCGACGAAGATGACGATGAATTCGCAAGGTCACCGGCGACGAGGGGGGGTGGGGATGGTGGGCCTGTCGAGGGGAGATACTTTCTCGAGAGCGAGGAGAAGACCCCGGACTTCTTCTGAGCGAGACGGAGCTGGGAGGTGTCGTCGGCAGGGGTGGACGAGGAGGTATCGGATCTGTCGCTACGCCTGGAGGAGGCGAGGAGCACAGAGGCCAACCTGCGCATCGAGTGTGGTGGGGAAGAAAGGAGCGATGTGAACTTTTCTGTATGGCGTTTAGAGCATTACAAATGGGACTGACATGAGTCCGGGTGCTCGAATGGCTGAGGCGCAGTACCGCACGGCAGTTTCCTACCGAATTAGCCGACGACGACGACAACGACAGCGAGGTCAAAGTGCAAAGTGCTCGGGAGAGCGTTTCGTTCGCACCGTCGTATGAAACGACCACTCGAATGGAGATCTCATAGATATGTACTTCAAGTCCCAATCCTATGCACTCCAGGCTACTGGACACGTTCGCCTCGCCTGTGTCCTGCCCCCAGACACACTTCGGCGCCCTTAATCTCCCTTTCCCTGACTATGCCCTCTCCGTTCGTGTCGCCTATCATTCCACCACCGCACCAGCCGTCGCTCGTACCGTTCCATCAACCCACACACGAAATCACAATCGACCCCTGCCCATCGCGCCGATATTTCAACGACCACCTGTAGATCTCCGGAAAGTGTTCCTAGTGTGTCCTTGGCGTCGTAGATCGTGTACAGTTCGCCCGGCTTGAGGATGCTGTTGTCTCCTCGAATTTTCTCTGTCGACGAGAGTCCTCGTTCTCTAACACGAGATTGCCCATCTCCCGCCAAATTCTTCATCCTGTTTTCCAATGGAAAATATTCATCAACGACGCTGCGTTCTATTCGCGTGTCCTTGTGCACTCAACACCACGTTCGTCCCGGTCCCCGCGAGATCACTTACCATCCCCTTTCGGATCTGCCAATACCATTTGACAGAAGTCAAGATATTCATCTACCGCCGTATCATCCAGATCGCCAACAGACCTTTGGTGTCGAGGTTAATCTCACGACAAAACAATAAGCGTCACGACAGACAGAGACACCCGGGAACTAAACCGACAACTGTTGACACGACTCTTCGCGTCATCTGCCTCCTTGACGGCCGCCAAGAATTCAATTACGGCAGGAAATGCGCATGCGGGATCGTCTGGGCTTCTGGGCAGTCTAGAACA
Organism: Pulveroboletus aff. viridisquamosus; assembly: GCA_038088935.1. Classification (NCBI taxonomy): domain Eukaryota; kingdom Fungi; phylum Basidiomycota; class Agaricomycetes; order Boletales; family Boletaceae; genus Pulveroboletus; species Pulveroboletus aff. viridisquamosus. The sequence goes on from JBBPJW010000190.1 coordinate 33,336, forward strand.
GCATCGGTTTGTGGATCGACTACTTTGCACGTATAGCTACCTGCCTTTGTTTCCCATCCAAGCCATACACGAGTTTGAGCACCACAATAGTGGCAGCGATGAGACCAATTTCGGGTGGAGGATTGTCATGCTTTTGGCCGTCCTTATCCCTGGACCGCGAAAGAGCTAGTGATCCTTGCGGGGATAGTCCTAAAGAAAGCACGTTTCTAACCCTTTTTGTCAGGACGTACAGCATGGCTAAACGACGATTTCAATGTTGATCAGACTCTGTTCCATAGCGAATAAGCGTACGATTGCCACAAAAGCATTCTTGCACAATGCGCCAAAGGACTGGAGTAGCATGAAGTTCCGGAATGACGACGTCAAAAGTATCATGAAGTCGGTTGGCGAGACGAGAGGCAAGGCGATGTAAAGACAAAGTGTTTGGCGCATACTACACACCCATCGCTTAGCATCGACGTGACTGACAGTCGTAAAATCATACATGAGGAGACAATGCCTGAACAGCATGTTTTGTGAGGTGTCGTGTAAGGGACGGTGGGAAGAAGCAGACGTGATCGAGATACGGAAGCGAGTGAGATTCAATGGCACTGCGTGGGTTGGATCAGCACCATCTCATGTGCGACAAGTAAGGAGGGGCTTTGGCATGGCGTACTTGATGAAATCCATGTAGACGACCGGCAGCCGAATGGTCCAGCATGCAAGAACAAGCACTGCGATCGTGTTACCTGGCCGATCTGCACGGCTCACGAATGGACTCTTGGATGAGATATGCATTTTGTTCCTAGGACGAGTTTCGTCACTGGAAGGTTGATCTTCTGACGAGCTGACTTCAGAATTCTCTTCCAGCAGTACTGCAATCTCCGGAGCAACCATCTCATCTTTGCTCGAAGACGTGTTTGCGTCGGGCTCATGGGTAGTGCCCTCTGCGTAGTGGGCATCCCACCCGTTCTCGGGTCTCGATCGACTACGGTCCCTCTTTTCGATCATCTCGGACGCACGTTGGTACCCATTCTGCTCGCGGGTGTGGTGAAAAGGCTCCGCAGGTGGTGGATTCGGAATAAGGTTGAGATGGAGTGCCCACAGGTCTCTGCAAATCGTCTGATACGATAGATACGGTAATAAGACCGACAAGTCACAAGAGCCGACACACCTCGAACTCGGGGGGGAGATTCCAGAGTGCTATCAACGCCGCTATCTGCTTTCGGAAGAGCAGTTGAAGACACTGATAGTAATGAAAACGAGCTCTATCGCCATGGTAGACTTGTACCTCTATAGTCAGCATCTGCTATGGATGAGTTGTGGACCGCGCACGTTTTAGGTCCGCCCTGCTCGCCCTTTCCTTCTTCTTTCGATCAGACTTGAGAGCACGTTTTCTCACCATATGGGTTCGCACGTCGTCAGCTTCTTCGGACTCGTTGATGTAATGCTGAAGAGGCGCGATGATGTGTGGTTGGTCAAACCTAGGGCGCTGAAAGTGCTCACCTGAAGAACATGACCCTCACTGCAGGTGAGCAAGCCTACAGTATTCTTCCGCCATCTCTGAGACCCACACGTCGGGCATTTCCTGCGGGGTGCCATGATGGAAGGGAATGTTCCGGCTCGAGCTGAGCATGGGTCGGTCCACGTGACCTTGTATATTTCTTGCGTGTGTCTCATGTTCAACTGTCCTTTCACTTCGAGTTGTGGCCTTGCGCGGCCTTGGTTCTTTGCTGTGTGAACGCTCATAGATTGGGAAGATGCGGAGTCTCCTCCTTGTCTGTTTACTGGCCGTGCTAGTGACAGCGGTATTTGCGTGAGTCGCGTTTTTTTTACCAGCTTTCACCAACGGCCAACAGAAAAAAAAAATCGTTTCAGATGGACGAAAGTAAGTGAGGCCCTCGGTTGACAGTTGTGCTCAGACATCCACTTCAGGAAGACCACGAAATCTTTGACATAGTTGGCGCCCTAGAAGCGGCCGAAGGTCCGTCTGAGCGATGTCCGACAGCCACCTCGAGGTTGAAAATGCGCTATTACATCATGTAGGCAAGGGAACGACGTTTTACTCCTGGTTACATGTCCCTCCAACAGCCACTCTCGCGGAGATCAACAAAGCATATCGAAAAAAAAGCATGCAGCTCCAGTGAGCTCCTCGGCCGAGGCATTCCACAAATGGCTAAGGATGTTATAGTCCCGATAAGAATCCGGGTGTCAGGGGCGTTCAGGAGCGGTTTGCAAGACTCGGCGTCATTGTCAACATATTGAGGGATCCCGCTGGCCGTGAACGGTTCGTGTGTGGTCGTCTCTGGTGCACAAAATCGCAGTTCATATTAGGTACAAGATATGACTTTTTCTACAAGAATGGCATGCCAAAGTGGAGGGGTACCGGATACTATTACTCGAGATTCCGACCGGGACTTGTGGTGAGTGATTGTGTTGTGACGAGTGGCTGGCTAGACAGTGGGGTTTCAGATGGTGTTGGTATTCCTGGTGATTTTGTCAAGCGGGCTGCAATATCTTGTGCAGAAGATGCACTACATACAGGATCTTGAAAGGGTGCGCCAGACAATGCGTAACGCAAGGTTGGCAGCATGGGGGCCGAAGATGGTGCCATTGGAAGGGCGGCGCAGGGTGGGCTGACTTCAAAGTTGTGTGACCTTGATGGGAAACGTTCTTGACATGACAGATCAGAGTTAATCTTGGCGGTGGACCACGGGTGGACGAAGGGGGTAATATTACGCCTGGGAAGATGATTGACATGGTCGTGGATGGCGACGCAGTTTATATCGTGAGTTGACCGATGTTACGAGGGGGGTAGATTGACAGGCGAGCTGTTGGCAGTGCGATGGGCCTGAGGTGCATCTACTTGACGAATCGTCGGCTACTCGGCCTGCGATTTCGAGGACGTGGTTCGTGTCCTTGGTGGGTGGGCTCATACGGAGAAGGGAGTCGGGTGGGGAAGTGGCGGAGGTGGTGGAAGAGGACGAGTCTGGTGGAGGCGGTACAGTGACGACCGGGAGACGGGTGCCGGCGAGCAAGGCAGGGGGACGGCGGCGGGCAGTGCATAAGCGGTAGCAGATCAAAAAGTGGGGAAATAAACTTTTTCTTATCGCCCCGGACCGGTTCATCCGCCAAGGAGGCGGACTCTTATCGACCAATCAGAAAAACCCCGCAGTCCCTCAAACAAAAGTCAACAGACGTCGTCGCTGCATATAAAGCGCCAGGTTGAGAGGGCATCCTCTGTGCCAAATCCAGATGTCTATCACTTACCGCAACGATCTGCTCGCCCCCTACCTTGCCCTTCCGCATGGTCAGAAGATTCAGGCCGAGTGTATGCCCGCTCTCCGCCCATTTCCGTCGTGCTCAGATCCCCCCAGATGTATGGATTGACGGCGATGGCGAGCTTCGCAGCAAGACGATGGTCCGCACATTTCGTCCACGCACCCCCCTCATTGCTGACAGCTTCCGTAGACCGTCCCCTCCAGGGTTGCAGACATATCTCAACTTCGCACTTGGAACTTTGATGGTTCTTCTACCAACCAGGCTTCCACAGGCGACTCTGATGTCTACCTCCGTCCTGCTGCAATCTTCAAGGACCCATTCCGAGGTGGCGACAACATCCTTGTCCTCGCAGAGACCTACAACAACGACGGTACTCCCAATAGGACAAACTACCGTCACCACGTAGCAAAGGTTATGGAACTCGCAAAGGAGTTCGAGCCCTGGTTCGGTATCGAACAAGAATATACCCTCTTTGATCAAGATGGTAAAAGTCCTTATGGTTGGCCAAAGGGTGGTTTCCCTGGTCCCCAGGGCCCATACTATTGTGGTGCAGGTATTTCGTTTCTTGCCTTTTTTCTTCTTCCGGCTTCCTCACCATCCCCAGGCACTGGAAAGGTGTTCGCCCGTGACGTCGTCGAGGCTCACTACCGTGCTTGTCTCTACGCCGGCGTGACCATTAGTGGGATCAATGCGGAGGTGATGCCCGCTCAGTGGGAGTTCCAAGTAGGTCCATGCGAGGGTATTTCAATGGGTGACCATCTCTGGATGGCGCGCTACCTCTTGGTCCGCGTCGCCGAGCAGTGGGGCATCAAGGTTTCCTTCCACCCCAAGCCCCTTCCGGGTGACTGGAACGGTGCTGGCTGTCACTGCAACTACAGCACAAAAGCAATGCGCGCGACTGGAGGACTCAAAGTTATTGAACAGGCAATCGAAAAACTCCAGAGACGTCACCAGCAGCACATTGCTGTCTACGGTGAAGAAAATGAACTCCGTCTCACCGGTCGTCACGAGACCAGTCACTTGAGTGACTTTAGTTCTGGTGTTGCTAACCGAGCAGCATCCATCCGCATTCCCAGGCAAGTGGCCACCGAGGGCTGTGGCTATTTAGAAGATCGTCGTCCCGCTTCCAACATTGGTGCGTTCATGTCTGCTTTCTGCGTGGCCAGTGTTTCTCAGCTTGTTTTCAAAGATCCCTACCGTGTCACCGGCATCATAGTGGAGACTACCTGTCTGGATCAATGAGATTTCCGTTGCTCGTTGGGTAGGAGATGCCCGCAAAAGGGGGGTAGAATGGAATGTCATTGCTATACCAGTTGCACAGAAACATGTAGACTTCTGTGGATTGACGCTACTAAGTTGAACTGGATGAAATATATATAATGTTTGCAGTGGCTGCGGATTTTATTTCACAACTCCCAGATACTTCTACTCGTATGGACAGGAAACTCACCTTACTCGACTTTCTCAAGCTCCTGACGAGCAACAATGTTCCCATGGCAGGGGCAATGACCGTGGCCAGTAAAGTGTCTGTCCCGTCGTCTCTAGTTTGATCCTGGTGCCCTCAACCTGCCCCAGGTTTAAGGCGTACTTCACGCCGGCTCTGCTAGCCCAGCTCAACGACGCCAAGTTGCAGGTACTGGGTGTCAACGACAAGGACCTTCGCAACCGCGTCCTCGTTGCTGTTCGCAAGGCCGGATACACTAGACCCACCCGAAGACTCGAGGAAGGTGGTGATAGTCTTGCGCAGCCGTCGAGCAGCAAGCCCTCTGGTACTGTGCAAACCTTGGTATGCCACTCTTTCAGGTGCCGTCAACGTTGAACCAGATCCAGGTTCGTGTGGATCACGCCACAGAAAAAACGCAAACGCGATGACGATCTGAACGAATTCCTACCCGAGGCACCGCCCGAGGGGTCGGTGTATGGAAGTATGGACTTTAACAACGTCCTGGACGAGGAGGTTGGCACTCTCTCATCTTGCTGGTCCAGGGCCTGATGCACGTCATGAGGTCTTAAAAGTGAAGAGTACCGTGGTGAATCGTGCACCCCTCTTGACTGCATGGGCGATGGTCGTTGCAGAGCGTCTTGGTTTTGAGAGGGAGGAAGCTCTCAGTATTGGTAGGTGTCACACCACTTTGTCCTCTGTTGATCACCACCAGACTTTTCTCCCGTCACTTCAGGGTCAGTGTACACAGAGATGAATGCTATCGCCAAAGGTCTCTCTCTCGGAATCATAGATCAAAGTAAGGAGACAGAGGTAGAGCCCATCTCGGGTGGACAGCAACCATACGTAGATTTAATGGGCAGACGGTGAATTCTTTCTTTCAACGTACACATCTTGTCCCTCTCACCGCCACCCCCACACAGAGTGTACGTACACTCATTCACGCAGTCTTAGGCTGAATATCTGGGCAGTCCACTTTATCAGACCCAGTTGTCACAGTGGAGAGCACTAGGCGGCGGCTCGCCCGTGGCTCCAAGCATCGCGTTCTCATACATCTCCCGTTCCTTTCGACAGACCACGCCACATATAGTTGGGGCATTGCAGCTTCTGGCCCAGAGTTATTCACCCCAAGAGCTTAACAAGGTTGGGTTTTCCCTTTATGCAAATTTCCGGCCGATGGTAGATGGATGGGGGAAGAGAGGGGAGGTTCAATGTAAACGTATATTATCCCTGAGGAAGAAGAAAGAGGGAGAAGCGCCGAAGGCAGGCGCGCCCAACACTGGCTGCGACACACAGACATCCAATTCAGACTTGTCGAGAGACCTTCACCTGAAAAAGGCACGAACGTCCGGCCCGGAGGAATATGATACTGCCCTCGATGAGGCTTTGAACTCGACGAAGAAATACTCGGCGAGTTGCCCTAGATTTCATGGGTCCGATGGAAAGTACTAAATCCAAGTGCGCTGTAATACCTTGTACCGACATCTATGTCTTGGGTTCGAGGATGTATTCATCGCTCGGAAGAAGTGGGAAGTGGTCTACTCATAGTTTTTTGATGACAGCCGCAGTGAACTCCGAAGTTGTCGCAGCACCTACAAAGGCTGAGCCGAATTCTGCCAAAAAGATGGTCCACTCACCACCCATGTCCGCAGTGCGGACTTCGCCTGCATTGATGACGTTGAATGTTGCACCCGCAATACTATTAGCAATGGAATCGAGTCTGCGGGCACTGTTCATTAGTTAGCCCAAAGACGAGCCGGTTAGACTTACCCGAGATGTCGAAGCATCATCGTAGCGCTGAGGATCATGGCTGCTGGGTTTGCACGGTTCGTTCCCATGATATCAGAAGCTACATGTCGACATCCAGGTTCAAAAAGAGCGTAATCCTGGGGACACGCTGAGAAGTGATCTTCAGGTCAAAGAGACATGTGTATACCGATCCGACGTTACAACCAGGGACAATACCGGGTCCACCGACCAGCGCTGCTCCAATATTGGAGATAATTGCACCGTACAAGTTGGGCATCACCATGACGTCAAATTGACTTGGCTTCGCGACGAGCTGCATAGAACTAGAAGAAAAAGAGGAGTTGCACTTGACATGGCATTCGTGAGGTAACACACGTGTTGTCAATAATCATATCGTTCGCCTCGATACCCGCGTATCTATATTCTTCTGCCACTTTACGGAAGGTATTCAAGAAGAGCCCGTCGCCCAACTTCATGATATTGGCCTTGTGAATGCAGGTCACTTTCTGCGATTCATAGGGAGTTGAGTTCGAGAGTGACACGATGAACGATAGGAACACACCTTGCGGTCGTTCTTGAGGGCAAAGTCAAAAGCAAAGTGAGAGATACGTTCCGCCTTGGCTTTCGTCATAACCTTCAAGCTTTCAACGACACCAGGGTAGCTCTGATGCTCCAGCCCCGAGTATTCACCCTCGGTGTTTTCACGTATGATAGCAAAATCAACGTTGGAGTGGCGAGTAGGAAACCCGGGCAAGGACTTGCAGAGTACGACCGAGGCATAAATATCGAGTTGTTGGCGCATGGCAACATTCCAGGAAATATGTCCAGACTGTGAGATGGGGGTGAAGAGGATGCCTTGATGGTGGATCAGCCGGCATTGTTAGCGGAGACAGGGATACGGTTACCCTTCAAGCCGACGCGGTTGCGCTTCAGGCTTTCCATGGCCTGTTTGAAGAGGACCTCGCCGGCAGAAGACATACCAGAGACATTGTATTGTTCCCACTCGATAGGTGCGTTGACGTAGTCGAAAATCTCCTTGACAGAGTCGGTAATTTCAGCGCCAACGCCATCACCCGGAATGAGCGTGACCTGACGCGGGGAATAAACGGCGTGTGCTGGTAAGCGCTCAGATGCTTACTGTGTAGACACCACCGTATTTCGTTGAGGACTGGGCGATGTGAGAAGATGTGCACATATGAGGCGCTCGATGCGCGACCTACCCGCTGGGTCACCCTCGGAAAACCAGCAGAGAGGGTTGTTGCAGCTCTCTTGGTGCGATATTAGTTTATGCCTCTGCGTGCAATAAGGACACGTACAGATTGCCGGAGAGCAGGACGCGTCGCAGACACAACGGCGTTGCGGAGCATGTCGTGGTGGTGAAGGAAAAGACTCAAGGATCGGGCCACGTGCACAAGCAATCCGTTTTCTTCTTCCTCATGGCCATCAAACATGATATACCCTACGCGCCCTCTCCACGCGCCCTCTCCTTCTACCTCGTTCTTTTCACGATCGTACTTCCTCTCTGGCTCGTCATACCCCTCTCCTGGTCATTCACCATATATACCATATACAATGCTAACTTACCATATTATGGCTGGCACGCCAGACTCTGCTTTGCAGTCGCCCTGTGCGAGGTGCGAACCTTCCCGTCCGACCATCATTCTTGATGGATCTCACCGCTTCCTCCCAGGTTTTCTTTAGTGTCTATCATCTTTATCTCGCTCGTTCCATTTCAGGACTTCCTCCGAGTGCCCCCCGCAACTTGGCGGAACTTCGCGCCAATTTCGAACGCATTTTGAAAACTGGACTTGCCGACCTCACCGTCGACGAAGAGTCCCTTGCTACCGAACGCCCAGGCAGTCCGGCCGAGAACCTCATCCATCTGCAGCCTGACGATCCTCGCGCTATAGAGTTTCGTGAGTGCATGAGAGCATGGTACGCGTTTGAGTCCCCTCTTCGCCGCCCGACTAACCACTTTCAAGGTTCCGTAGAGCTACTTGGTCATCTATTAGGAAGCAGGATCTCTGCGCGTACCTTTACTGGGCCTTTTACGGCAGCCCACTTCCTGCAACCTATCCACTGCCCGATCACCGTCGGGACGTTCTCAACGATGCCATCAGGCAGATTGAAAATCGTGCGGGCATGTCCGTTCCAGACGGTCCTCATTCCGGTGCATCACCCATTTTACTGACGATCGACGAGCTCAACGTCTCCTCGAGACCTTTCGTCTGGTATGCGGCGGTGTATGCAATAAATTGGGTACTCAGAAGATGGTTAGAGCGGGAGCACAGTGTACGATTTGGTTGCTATAAGGGTCTGGAGTAAGTCTCACGTTGGCTGCCACGTCGTTTTACTCATGTTTGGGCCCCTGTCCAGGTATTGCATTCGAATACCCGAATCCTGGGATCCTATTAGTGGATGTCGCCCTGTCGTGCTATTTCATGGACTCGGCATTGGTCTGATGCAATACAGATTGCTCATCCACGACCTTCTCCGAAACTTTTCCGACCGACCCATCGTTATACCCATACAACCTAACATCAGTCAAGACATTTTCCATCCTAATTTTTTGAAGCCAATGAATAGACGTGAGATGACCGCTTGTTTATCCGGTCTTCTGAGAGAACTTGATTGGGTATCCTCATCGGAGGACTGCAGTCCCTCTTCTCTGAGTAGCCGGTCACAAGGCGTTATTTTGCTTAGCCATTCCAAGTGGGTGTTTCCTCTGCTAGACCCACTCACACCCATTTCAATGCACCTACAAGTGGCTCGTTTCTTCACGCATGGTTTCTCAAGACTCACCCAAAGATGGTGGCACGCTCGTGTTTTGTTGACCCTGTCACATTCTGTTGTTGGGAAGGTGGTAGGTCAGCCAATGCTTCTGTGTCTGGCATGATGTTGAGCTGATTTTCCGAAGACATGTGTTACAATTTCCTGTACAGCCAATGTTCCACGGTACGATCATCAGCACGCCTACGCCACCTGTGGTTTAACCCTCCTTTCCAGGGTCTGGAGTTGTTGATGAGATACTTCGTGGGTACTGAGTTAGGCATTGCGAACACGATTCAACGTCATTTTGACTGGTCGGCAAATTCTCTATGGTACGAGGACATTCCCAATGCCCGCGACCCTACAAAACTGCTTGTTGTGTTGGGAGGCAAGGACGCAATCCTGAACGCGGAAGTAGGTTGTTGGCCCCCACCAGATCGAGCATCCTCTCACTTCCTTCCTTTCTACAGCGCATCAAGCGTTACCTCAGAGGTCACGGTGTTCGGAAAGGGCTCTTCTTCGACCCAGACGGTAGCCACGGCCAACCGTTCGTTGCTGGAGGACCTGCACATTTGGCGATCATGAGCTGGTTGAAACTTGCATGAGGTGTAGGTGTACCCGTAGTTACTTGCCCAGGCTTGTTTGTGCCGTTGATCGATAACGCACATGGAGGACAACACAGACAAACCTGCGTCGTTGCGAACCGGAACACGTCCAACGTTCAAGTTCACCACGTCGCCCTTTCTCAACTCTCGCTCAGCCGTTTATCTTCTCCCCTTTGCCTTTCCTTCTCCCTCCCTTTGAATAACCATGCATCCACGAGGCGACCGTGGAGCTAGGGGCGGTCGCGGTCGCGGTGGCGCGGCGCGTGGTGGCTCTCAACGAGGGGGACCACCAGGTGCAGCAGCTAGAGCAACCTCGTCGGCACCCCCGGGCGACGGTCTTCCAAATCCCCATGTTCAAGTGGTGGGTGTACGACGATCGGGCTATGGCACAGCTGGCAGAGCAATCAACGTCACAGCTAACTTCTTCACCATGGCCTCGCCCGAGAGCAACATTCATCACTATGATGGTGTGTCTCGTGTTCTGTCAGCAATTCGGCTGATCGTCCTGATCAGTGCCAACCCGCCACTTGTGGGCGGTGGTCAATACCAGTCGGTGGGTTCGGCATTCGCAGACCTAACTCCGTCTGATCGTCAACGATGTCCTCTGCAGTTATCTCACCTTCCGAGAAAACCTTGCCTGCGAGGCTAAACCTCGAGCTTATCGATCATCTGCAAAGGATCGATGCTCCAGACGTCTTTACTCCTCCCGCTGTGTACGATGGCCGGAAAAACATGTTTGCCCCAAGAGAACTACCTCTTGGGCCCAACGGAAGCCAAGAGGTGTGTGATGTGCGCAATTTCTGCTAGAATGATCGACCAATCATTCCCACAACTTGAAGTTCAACGTCACTCTATCTGATGAAACCACCCGGGGTAGTCCGGGAGAGAATACCAGCGGTCGCGGACCACGTGTATATAAAATCAGGTTGACAAAAGTTGCCACGATCAACCCTGAGTAACACTTTGAATTCGCCGTTCGATTGCTGTTCTAATATCCTCATTTAATTCTTTAGAGTCTTACAACGCTTTGTACAGGGGCAGCAATCACACGACAACAATGTTTTGACAGCCTTGACGGCAAGTAAATGTACAGAGTGTATGTCCATCTTTTCACACTCTCCGTTCTTAGGCGTTGAACGTGGTGGTCCGTATGGAACCGACTATGAAATATCCATTTAACGTGCGGTCCTTCTTCACCGATCGAGAGACCAAAGACATTGGCAGTGGCTTAATCCTTTGGCGAGGATATTTCCAGTCTGTGCGTCCCGCGATTGGGCGGTTGCTGGTCAATGTCGACATTTCAACCGGGACCATGTACAAACCCGGCCCGTTGTTGGACCTCTGCTTGGATTTCCTCAACAGGCCTGGTCAGTATAATATTTTAAGCCCACGTCGCAATATGCCCGATCGTGAACGCATCCGACTTCAGCGCTTCATCACTGGAATTCGAATTATGACGACTTACACTGGAGAGCGTGTCCGCAAAACTCCCCGAGTGGTCAAGAAGCTCAGTAGCGCGGGAGCGTCAGATCTGAGCTTCAGCATGCGGGATGGTACAACTATGACCGTGGCCCAATACTTTCAGAGGCTGTTGAATCGTCCCTTGCGATTTCCTGACAATATCTGTATCGAGGTATGTGCGGCCCATTCTCATTTTATCCTACTAATGAGGTGTAGGTCGGGTCTGGGGCATTATTGCCGCTCGAACTCTGCACGGTTCCTCCTGGGCAGATCATGCGCAAGCAGGTACCCCCGGAGAAAACGAAGGATGTCCTCGAGTTCGCAACCAAGAGACCTCAAGAACGTTTGCGAAGCATAACCAACGGGCTTTCGGTAGTCTGGTTTTTCCTATCTATCACTCCATTTTATTAAGTATTATTTAGGTTCTCGCATATGGTCAATCCGAATATGTCCGCCAGTTTGGGATGACTGTCGACGAGACAACTGGTCCGCTTAGTGTCCCTGCGCGTGTTCTAGCCCCTCCGAGGCTTAGATATGGTCAAGATAGCCCACAGCCCGTTGTCGTAGGTCTTTAACTCCCGTGTTAGCCTCCTTCAGACCCCTTACTACACAATACAGGCACCTGCTAACGGCGCATGGAATATGCATGTTGGATTTGTCTTTTCCAATTTCTAATAATTGATTACTGAACAGGATTGACAAGCGGTTCTTCCGGCCGGCCAGCATTGAACGCTGGATCGTTGTCATCTACGAACGCCAACAGCGATTCAATCAGCAAGCGGCCCAAGATATGATAAGTGGTTTGCTGCGTAGTTGCAATGACGTTGGTGGGTTATCCTGGTTAGCTTCTTTGATTTGTTGGTATATAATAACCCTGCTATCAGGGATAAGAGTGAATGACACTAGTCCCTTGGTCACTTGGCAGAATGGCCAGGGGCGCATCGCCGAGGTAAGTTCTTTGATGTCTCTTACTTGAATGATGACCTACAAAGTTTTGTAGCAACTACGTACAGCGGGGAACGAGTGTCACCAAAGGACAAAGCAACGTCCAACACTTATTGTTGTCGTACTCCCCGACAACGGCAATGACATCTACACAGCAGTGAAACAGTGAGCTGAAAATGACAGACACTTACGCCTTGCTAATTGATCGTACTATAGTTTTGGTGATGTTACAGTGCGTTCCATCTCACCTTCACTTGAGTTATAAATTGAGTTATGCAAAGGTCGGAGTGGCGACGCAGTGCCTGAAAAGCTCCAAGTGTTTCCGTGCAAAGGCGCAATATTATGCCAATGTTTGTTTGAAGTGAGTGATCTCAGGATATGGTGGCTAGGAGATCTTACATCACCAAGAATGAATGTCAAACTTGGAGGAATCAACACGATCCCCGATCCTCAGTCCGTCACCGTGCTCACGGATCCCCGTCATCCAACCATTGTGATGGGTAATGTTGCTTTTTTCCGTGCTTTGTCAATGGAGAGCTTACGTCGTTTATGGGTTAGGTGCCGATGTTATTCATCCAGCGCCGGGCTCTGAGGGTCGTCCGTCATTCACGGCCCTCGTGGGAAACGTGGATTCCAACGCTGCGAAGTATGTTGCAACCAGCCGCGTACAGAGTTCGCGCGAAGAGATAATCCTAGACCTGGAGGAGATGGCCAAGGTTGCCGGATTTCATGACTGGTCGCTGTTGAGAACTGAAAGCGTGCTTTAGCATGTCCTGAACATGTACATGAGATACAGGCAAGAAGTCGAGAAGAAGACTGGCGGTATTGCTCCTAGTCGTCTGATATTCTTTAGAGGTTCGCTTCCTGGAAAGTCCTAGTATCCACCTGACTTTGGCGATCAGATGGTGTTTCGGAGGGTCAATTCAAAGACGTTTTGCAGAGAGGTGCGTTTTCTCGGCGATATCTTCGGTCCCTGTTGATCCTCTGTGTAGAACTCAAAGCTTTGAAAGGTATATAGTGATCGTGGTGACTTGAATTTCTTTTTACCCACTTTTACAGCTGCTTGTCTGGATCTCAAGATCAACCCTAACATCACCGTCATCATTGTTGCGAAGAGACATCACGTTCGTTTCTTCCCCAAGCAACCAGGCGACGCCGACAAGAGTGGCAACTGTCCTGCGGGAACGGTCGTTGACCAGGTTGTTGCCCACCCCACCGAATTCGATTGGTATTTACAAAGCCATGGAGGACTGCTCGGAACGAGTCGCCCCGCTCACTATAATGTCCTGTATGATGACAATAATTTTAAGTAAGGTATTTTTTGACTCTCTTCGGCATGGCGTTCAGCTATGATCCCGCAGCGCGGATAGTCTGCAGTCCCTGTCGTTTGCCCTCTGCCACGTGTACGCTCGTTCTACGCGGTCGGTATCTATCCCCGCACCAGTATACTGTACGTTTTTCATCGCCTGCTCCCAAATGTTGACTCGAGTTGGTTTAGATGCGGATATCGTGTGTAGTCGGGCAAAGAATCACTACGACCCTCAGGGGGCCGTGGATTTCTCCGACTCTGCCACGCAGGCCGATACCTCTCAAGCGGAAGGTGTACTTGAGGCGTTCCGACGAGGTTTCAAGCAATTGCACAGCAACATGGCGTCGCGCATGTATTTCTCTTGAATTACTCTTCGACGATCGTTCAAAGCCGGCTTCAATGTACACACTTCGTTTGTCAGTCTTTCCCAACGTATCTCGGCAGGCTTGTCTTGCGCATCCATATCACACCCGTTTGATATGATACTGTGTAATAAAGACTCTCCGTATGAATTGTATGACAGTCGTTTGAGCTCAAGACTTGATGGAACGCATGTCATGTTAGAGCACCGGTATCAGCCGTTTCACAGTTTGACAATTTGCTGAAGGTGTCTACAAGTACACGCCGTTTTCTCGCTCTTCAGCTTCTGGAAAATCCGGATTTACCACTGACGATGCAACGAGCGGAGAGTCATTTGAGTTAGAACTAAAGGTGTTCTGTGCACGCTCAGTCCCGCTCTGTAGAGTCGAAGGCGAAGACACGAGAGGCACAGACGTCTGCCTAGGGGCGATGGAGTAACCGTGATGGATCAATGCCAACTTGAGCATGAAGATGCGCTCGTCCTGTGATGCTCTGAACACCCTCAGCTCTGGAAGGAAGAACCAGGTGAGAGGGGTACGTGCATCGTGATCTCGTTTTCTTTCACAGCTTGGCAAACTTCGCGATCCCCTTCTTCCTCCCGCAAGTACTCCTGCAACTCACTCTGAGACCGTCTCAAGTGCAGCAGGGAATTCCTCAAGCGAGCGATCTCTGTTGGTACTGTCAATGGCAGGAGGCTGCTAGTGGTGTCGGAAATCAGACCGTCCCATGCTACTGCAGGATCCAAGGCGATCGCCTGAGAGAGCGAGAACGGCTGGGGATATCGAGGATCGTAATCCATGTCGAGTCGGGAAGTCCAAGACGCAACGCCTGACTAAGCGCACGGGACTTTGTCACTAAGGCCACCTCGAGCCATGTCTCCCCCGTTCCTTGCTCTCATTGACACCGACGACGTCCAGCAAGATCGTCTGCTCGCGGTCTGTCGCGTTACCACGGTGATCTCCAGACCCGCACACACTCTTTCGCTACCGTCTGCACGCCACCTGCTGATCGACGATGTCTCTGTAGACGCAGACCCGATCGTCGCTGATCTGGACAACGGCGCCGAAAAGGCCA
>JBBPJW010000191.1:0-48109 GCA_038088935.1 Pulveroboletus aff. viridisquamosus
CCTTGACCCTTCTGTCACTTCCTCTTGCCTAGTTCCACTGGGGCCTAGTTCAAAAACCCAGTCTCTTGAGTAGTTCAGCGATCACTAGAACGAGTCGACGTTTTTCAGCAACGGTTAGAGAAGAACCATTTCAGAACACACTTGGGGTCATTTGAAAAGATGCCTTTCAGGTTATAAGAGGGCATCTACAGGAGTTTATCAATCATGGAATAGAATGATGGTAGAGTAGGAAAGGATTTCTATGAAGGGGTGTCAAAAATGGATAGAAAGCATGCCTAGAAGGATTCAAGCAGTTATCAAGTGCAAGGAAGGTTATACCAGGTACTAAATACCATATCCTATTTAAAGTCAAAAAACTGTTCCAATAAGTTGTTAT
Source organism: Pulveroboletus aff. viridisquamosus (assembly GCA_038088935.1). Lineage (NCBI taxonomy): Eukaryota > Fungi > Basidiomycota > Agaricomycetes > Boletales > Boletaceae > Pulveroboletus > Pulveroboletus aff. viridisquamosus. Next base: position 377 of record JBBPJW010000191.1, read on the forward strand.
TTTGATATGGTTGCCATGTTACCAAAACATAATCAAGTGCTTTGATCATTGGACCAATAGAAAACCAAGAGCAAGTACTGCATTTCATATACTCATAGCCTAGCATGATAATTAGTAGTTATTAATAGCCATTGCATTTAGTGCAAAACATGCAAATATTGGAACAGTTTTTTAAGCCACTATATATTATGATGTGTTCTATGTACCTGCCCTGAATGGCAACCTCATGTCCATTTCATGCCTAGCCAAGCACAGAATACAAGTAATCTTCAACAACATGGCCTGCTATATCAAAGATAAAGATCAGATAGTTGGTATAGGACACAAAGGCAACTTACTTTATATGCTCAAAGTACTTTACTACATCAAGAACCAAAGAGCCTATGTTATACACTTCCCCTTGCATTTTCTTGATCAAATTACCCTCCATCTGCCTATATATCTTGCTCTGAAGTGTTCAAGGCTATTCTTAACACCTGGCATTATAGACTTGGCCATGTGCATTCTAGTGCAGTTTCAAGCTATTTCAAAAGAATATGGTTATGGAAATGAATATCAATGAGCAAGCAGAGTATACCAATTGTTGCAAGCCTTGCCTTGATGAAAAGCAGCATTGTGCTATCATCTCTACCAAATTAAACATAGAATTGCCTTAAGTCCTTTACTAGATATACTCAGATATTTGTGGACCAATAGAGATAATATAATATCTTACATCAGACACTGCTACTGTTACACATCCATGTGCAACTACACTTTCACTTCACATAATCATGGGAAATATACTCCTTATTAAATAACCCTAGCTTATGGCTTGACTCATTATAAGTATCTTCATGGTCAGTGGTCATGTGACTTGGGATCTTTTCAGAATCTGCCCATGGATCTTTTCTATCTAAATCTATAATGCTATCTTTAAGGATCTGCATCTACAATCTCATCACATCTGTGGCAAAGATTCCCATCCTTATGTAAGATCCTGGTCTTTCATTATGAGTTTCTGAATTCTCTTCCATTCCTTTTCCCTGATATACAAGGCCACTGCCTCACTCCTTATCTCTGCTCCATGCTTGCTCCTCTCTTATTTAATAGTGCACTCTTATTGCTAGTGGTGTCCACAGTTAGCAGTATCCTAGGGTAGGCTTAGTGTACTTGGTCTGTGTGTCATCCTGGGTCATATATAAGGGGCAGGTATGGGTGGTCAAGTCTCTTCAGACTATCTTGCAGTTTGCACTTCTCTAAATTCCTGCTCTTTTAAGCTATATCTTTAGTTGCACAAGCACAAGTCTCTTTCAAGTCCTTCTTCATTAATTTCTCTTTAGTTGCTCCTCTTTAGAGTCTTTTCTTTGAGTTTTCCTTTGTTTTCCTCCTCTTCTTTCAGCAACTAGGTTTAGCCTCTGAAATCAGAGTTATAATAGCTACTTCATTACTTTTATTAATGGCTACTTACATTAATTAGTAGTCAAGCTGATAAAAATCAAAGCTAAAGCCCTCATCTTGATAAAGAAGTACTTCCATCAGGCAAAAGCTGAAACCAGTGAGCATGCTAATCTCTTTCACACTGATAAAGGCAGGAAATATGTGTCAAGGGACTTCCAAATATATCTAAAGGAAAAAGGAATATATTATAAAATGATAAATGCTTACATACCTTAGAAGAATGGAGTGATCAAGTGTATGAACTGCACCATAGTGAAAACAGCTTGCACCATGCTAAGTAATGTGTGCCTGTCAAATTGCTTTTGATTAGATACTATACTATATGTGACATACCTTCTAAACCATCTTCCAATATGTGCACTCAAAGATGACCTGATCTCATATAAGGCATTTACTGGCAATAAACCATTAGTTGGACACATTTGTGTCTTTGATTGCAAGGTGCTTACTGGCAAGCACTAAATGCAAGAACCAAGCATAAGCTAGGTTAGAATTGGATTCAAATTATAAAATTTAACAGACCCCTAATAATATCAGAATCAAATATTATAGCAATGTATTACATAATCATTGAGTCATGTGATGTACAAGAAGTTCAAATTAGTATAAACAAACCAAAATACCACCACTTCTTTTATACTCTCATTATAAAATCTTTCTCTGTTAATCAAATAAACCAAATTATTGCTCTTTTGGAATTGGGTTACTTCACTTATTAAATCTCTACTGCTACTGGTTTTGGCACCACTACTTTTCACAGGATATGTGACAAACACCATTCCAACCTGCAAAAATGCTCTGGTGGCTGTTCATTCCTTATTACTTCTACTAACATGCATTATGCCATTTAACTTATTGGAACTAGAAAAACTAAAAATGCTATTGAAGTGACCAAAACACTTCACAACATCAAGATCCACATCATCTTTCCTTAGACTGTCTGCTGTCACCTTAGAAAAGCTGGAATAAAGGCTATTGTAAAGAAAATATGCCATCTTCTCTCTAAGTATTATAAAATAGCTAGAATGGACTTTGCTTTAAGCCATCAGGATTAAACTGTGGAGAATTGGAAGTGAGTTATATGGTCAGATAAGAACAAAATTAATTACATTGGATCAGATGGCAAGAGATAAGCATGGAAAAAGGCAGGAGAGGAATTAAGTTATAGGCTAGTGCAGAAGATAGTTAAGTTTGAAGAAGGATCTTTGATGATATGGGGGTGTATAATCTGGAAAGAAGTTGGAATGGCTTGTAAGATTGATGGTAAAATGGATGCTGAACTTTATATATAGATTTTAAAGGATAAGTTTTAACAAACCTTTTAATACTATGGATTGAATCCAAATGATATTGTCTTTTAACAAGACAATAATACCAAGCATACCAGTAGAAGGGCTAAAAAGTGGTTTGCTGACCATGGATTTGAGGTCATGTTATGGCCAGCTCAGTCTCCATACCTTAATCCCATAAAGCATCAATGGTTTCTCCTCAAAAAAAAGCTGACTGGGTATTTAGAGCTACCTTCTGGCATAATAGAGTTTTGGAAGAGAGTACAGGCAGAGTGGGACAAGATTGAAGTAGAGGAATGTCAGGCATTGATTGAGAGTATGCCTAGGAAATTCAGGACATTATCAAGGCCAAAGGAGGATATACTTTATACTAGTTTTTAATACCTTAAATATCAGCAACAAAACTATTTCAATGAGTACAGTTCATTAATTGGTGAATATAGACTGATTTGGAAGTAATTATGTAAGCAATGTATATATTTGTAGAAAGCTCTTGATCTGGACCTTCTATCAATACCTAGGTCTATGAATCTAGCATCAAAGGTAAACTAGTTATTTGCACAACAATTAAAATAGTATTAATATTGAAACTGTTACAACTCTGGATCCCTAAGGCTAAATCTAGACACTAGAGAAAGAGGAAAAACATGAGGAAAAACTATAAAGGAGGCTTTGAAGAGGAGCAATCAAAGAGGGAACTAATAAGAAGGACTTAAAAGAGACCCAAAGCTTATGCAAATATGAGCTAAGCTTTAAATGGGCTAAGATCCAAAGAAGTGCAAACTGCAAGATATAGAGTGACTAAGTCTGGAGAGACTTGACCACCCATATCTGCCCCTTATATATTGCCCAGGTGGCACATAGATCATGTACAGTAAGCCTACCCTAGAGTATTGCCATTTATGGATATTAATAGCAGTAAGAGCATACTAGTAAATAAGAGAGAAGACATAATGCAGAAATAAAGGGATAAGGTAGTGGCCTCATGAATTAAGGAAAAGAAATGAAAAAGAAGAAAAGACTTAAAATAAAAGACCAGGGTCTTATATAAGAATGGAGATTTCTGCCACAAATATGATAAGATCATAAATGCAGATTCTAAATCCATTAGATCTATGAAAATAGCATTAAGATCTAAATTGGGAAGATTTAGGGCAGATACTGAAGAAGATTCCAGATCTCTTAGTCATGTGACCACTAATCATGAAGGTACTTGTATAAGGTCTGTGTTATGGCACCAGCCTAACATGTGGTCTCATATGACCATGAGAGACCAGAAAGCATGTGATGCTCTGGTCATGTGACTAAGAGCACATGATCATGTGAACAAGTGGCCTTATAAGGCAAGCCCTAGGCTAAGGTCAGAGTTTCTATTCAAAGTCCCCGGCACTTGCGAGGTCATGTGATGTGGCTGGATCTCAATGAGATCTTAGATCAGTCCCCGATGATATCTCCAATGAAGATTAGGATCTGCATCTGTGACAGAGATCCAATGGATTTCCTCAGCCTTATGGTGGCCATGCCTCATTCATAGAACCAGGGCAGTGCACCCTTCCATTCTCCCATATCCTCATGGTGTGACATATCTCTTCTACCATCCCATATTCACAAGGCCACTGCCTTACTCCCTCACCTGATCCATGCCCCTTTCATATCTATTACTAAGGATAAGCTACTTAGGCTATTGGTGTCCATAGATAGCTAGCATTAGGGTAGGCTCCCTGTACTTGGTCTGTGCGAGGGACCCAGCAATATATAAGGCAGGGAGTGGTGAGCTAAGGAACCTCAGTCTCACTCTCTTGTCTCTTAGTTGAGATTATACAGAAGGGGCCTATGATCTCCCAGCCGTCCCCAAGAAGGGGATCCCCCTGAGCTCTCTAGGGTTGGCTCAACATTCTCTCATCTGCCTAGTTAGGGGCTACTAGCTCAAAAGCCCTAGCAGAGATATTCAAGGATAGGTGCTTACCAAGGTAGTTTGAGAACCAAGGCAGGATGGCTAGTCAGCCATTACAGTCTGACCATAACCTAGGGTTACCCAATAAGGAGTAATTCTTCCACAATCATGTAAAGTAAAAGTATAGTTGCATATAGATGCATAACAGGAACAGTTTTGTTGCTTAGTGTATCTTTACCACCTCTAAATCAAATTACATGGTCCAAAAACCATTTTGTAGCCAAAAATCCATATCACATTCCATTTCACCAATACTAAGTGCAATTTCCATATGATAGTGCAAAATACTTCAAACTCTCCATTAGAGCCAAATATTGGGCCAGTTTTTGAAGTCACCGTATTATAACTCAACTAAACATGATACTTTCCAATACCTGAACAAGAAGTCCAATAGAAATGTAGTCTTGCATATACAATTCATTTGGCATGTATTTCCCTATGGCTGTCTACCATGACAGCTTCAATCCTTATACTGTGGACCCATCAATGTACCAAATTGTATTCTGCAATCTCAAAGGTGCATTTGAAGAAATATCATAAAACTATAAGGTCACTGGCACAACAGTAAAAATTACCAATGTCTGAGAGCACAGCCTTCAAATGACTTGCACAATATGACTTAAGGAGCAAACCAGTGATATAAATTAGACCTTCAACGTGAGTATCTTCACGTCTGACAAGAAGGGTGCTCAAACGACACTGCGGTAGGACCACTTACAACGGTCCCCACTATGTTCTCTGCTAAATCCTGTCATTGAAGTGATTCGGTGCACTACTGAATTAATACTACAGAAAACAAAAGGAACACAACGCGAAACCAGCAACATATCTCATCGAGGCGCTCACCGCTTCCCGTTCGCCTTGCTTTTCGCACCTTTGGCAGCAGCTCCCTTCTTCTTCGGCCTATCATCATCCGAATCGTCTGACTCCCCGCGCGCCCTGGCGGCTTCTGCCCGCTTCGAGTCCGCTGCAGTGCAAAGACACAAAACCTCGTCAATGCCAACACCATGCTAAATCCGGGACACGTACATTTGGCCGCCTTGCGTTCAAGCTCGTCCCAATCATCTCCTTCATCGCTCCCGTCATCATATGATTCACTCCCCGAATATTCGCTTGCATCCGACCCGTCATAGTCACTCCCCTCGTCACTGCTCACTTCAGATACGAGCTCCTCTGGGTCGGCCTCGAACTCAGACTCGGTGTCCGATTCCTCTTCTGCGTCACTCTGTCGGTGAAAGGTACGCATTTGGCATTCCCAGCTGCTTTGGATAACAAAATGAAAACCGCACCTCTACACCCCCACCACCGAGAAAGCTCCATCCACCCTGCTGGAAGAAATCATACGGGCTCTCGTTGATCGTCTTCATAATAGGTCCCCAGTTTAAGTTGACAGGCCCCTCGCTCAACGGAATGTCGACAGAACTACATACATCATACCACGTGAAATTTAGTGTACACAGGGATAACTCCAGAAGGACAACGCACTCAAGCCAGTTTTTGACGTCATCCAGCTGAGCGCTTGGTATCGAATTAATATGTAGCGGCGTTTTCGTAAAGTCCTTAAAAATGAGGACAAGGTCAAATTGTTTAAGAGAGAATTGGACACGTTCCAAGGACGCAATTTCGATCTCGTTAAGAGTGACAACGAGGAAGGGGGGATCGACGAGGTGAACAAGACATTCCGTGGTAGGTTGCAACCGGACGTTAGTTCGATATGGGACACCCTCGAAGGACAATTCTCGGAAGGGAATGTCAATCTCAACAGCTTCTGTAGTCTGTTCACAATCCAGTCAGGGTCTGCTAGATAGCAAATCAGTCCTACGTACCGAAGTTGACGCAGCCTCTGCGATTCGCTCCGCAAATAATTTAAACTCCTTGTTAAGCACTTGCCTCCGCTTTCGTTCTTGTTGTTCCATCTCAATCTCATCCTCGTCGCCATAACGGTGCTTCCGCTTTCTATTACCCGTCTCATCAAATTGAACGTCGGAGGCCTCTCGGAAGAATTGGATGTCCTAGATTGCGCTCAATGAAGATATGACATAGACGGGGTAATGGCTCCTACTCACGTGCGCTTTCTTCTTCCCAATTATGATCGGTGCCCTCAGATGAATATGAACTATCACGAGTAGTTCCCTGTCACAAGGCTGGAAAAACAAATGTTTAATGTTGCTAAACAGCACATCTGACCCGACATGATCAGCCGGTCTTTGTACATTTCGTGGGCTGTTAACTTACCGATCTTCTGAGAGCCCATAGGTGATTGATATCGCAGACCGTTTTGGTGAATTTCGACCTCGCCTGGCAATCGCTTCCCGTCGAGAGCAGGCCGCACAAATACTTCAGGGAGCTTGTGAGGTCTCCTGCCTTTGAGCTCCACCAACACGTCTTGCTCAATGACGTCTGCCATTTCCTTTTTTTGTTGTTCCCGCTTGTTTACCTCTTTCTTCAAATCCGTGATCTGCTTTGAAATTTGGTCAAACCGGTGGCCGTCCAGAGAACGGTAAGTGACAGAGCGGACAAAAGTAGAATCAGGATCTTCGAAGGGCTAGGTATTGGATGACGCGTTAGCGTGTCACAACGCATGGAGGAACAGATCGCACAGTCTCGTCCTTCTTTCCGGCCAGTTGACCAGGCGTCTGGAAATTGATGCGAAGGTAGGTATAGTCGCCCTCATCATTTTTGCTGACATTTTTGATAGTGTTGATATGGAAGGGTACTGCGAACCCGTGCATAGGTAAGATGATTGTTTGAGCTTTGCGGTCGACGAATATCTTCGAGTCGTATCAACCATGAACATCCCAAGGTATGTCAATATCTGGCTACTCACCCGTAAGGCCTCTGCTTCCTTCGGCAGCGCACCGTCACCCTTGTAGCTCTGAAATCGCTTCCACCCTTTCCCCTCCTTCTCACCAAACCCACCCCCTTCCTCTGAGTACTTGGCAAGACCAGCGGCTTGCAAACTCCCATGCAAGTCCGCTTGATGCTCCTTGATTTTGGCAGCTGTCGTCTGCAGCACTTCCTCTTGGGTAGCACTACGCGTCTTGTTGCGTAAGACCTTTCCACCAACAGTCTTGTTTTTTCCAGGTGAACCATTGACGATAGGTTTCGTCGGAGGTGCCCTGGTAGCTTTCGATGGTTTCTCCCCCTCTTCCTCGACTGTATTCAGGAAAAAAAGTGTTTCTTTTGACGACTTAACCCCGTCAGTGAGAAACGTCGCCTTGTCCGGACCGACTCGGACGGTGTCAACGAGGTGCAATGCATACCTGTCCCAAATGTGTCGTAATACAATCTTCAGAAACAACAGAACGGACCCACTTCTTTCCAGATTCATCCACGAGATCAGAGAATCCCAGCACCAAATTGAACACCATGTTCGTCTTGAGTTGGCGCCCGTTCTTAGGGGAGAGTAAATACGCCGAGTCCCTAAACTCGATGCCAATCTATCACTTAATCAATTTCTCCCCCCCACCTTGCGAAATTCAAACGAATGGACATACCCCTGAGCCAAGGTTCTTGACAAAACTTCTTTCTAGGTCTGGTTTCTTTTCCCGAATGTACTGCACAGCAAACTGATACACATCACGTAGCATTTTTCCGTCCTTCATTTCTCGTACAACCTCAGATTGGAGGGAGACCAAGAGATTGTAAATCTCTTCTTGTTCCTGTAGGAGAATCGAGCACTGTTGCTGGTGAAGAGAAGGCCCGCCCTCACCTTTGAGGGATCAACGATGATACTACGCCCAAGGTTTGCGCAGTAGCCCTTGTAGCGTAAACCAACAGCAATGAGGAACACACCCTTGTGAGCAATGAGGTCCGTCGATGATTCGGCGGTCGAGCGAAGGTCATAGCCAGTGCTCGTAGATCGAGATTGGATAATGGGAGTATAACAGAACTCTGTCGCCCCCCAATCGACCTGTATGCAATAGCACCATATAGACATATGCAACAAGAGCAAAAACGCACATCACTCAGTCCACGTCCCTTGCTCCATACTTTCATGTCAGGACCTTTTGCACCCTCCCCATCTCCTGTTCCTATTCGCGACTCGATTTGACCAGCGAACTGTTCATGCGTGATCTTTGCTTCCTTGTCTAGTATCGTCTCGAGCTTGAGCACGATGTGATGAACAAGCAACGTCGATGTCAGGTTCGCGGCGGTGCGGATAATTTTCTGCCAGAGAAATGAGACCTCGAGCACCATCCTGCATCAACCGATAGTCTCACTAGCTCATCTTCATCCTTGGCCCCCATCACAGTCGAGAGTGCCGGAGCCATATCAACCTGTTCAGGTTTATTTGCGAGCTTATCTATATCTTGATTCCACGCATTAACCAAACTTCCATGATACGTTTCTTTGATGAGCGTCGCAACACGCGCATACGTCGCATAGGCAGCAATGAATTTCTGGAGGGCGTCCGTTGGTGGTTCTTTCGCCTTGGCTTGAATCAAGATCTCAATCGGCACTGGCGGATTTCCGTCTTTTACTTGTTGCAGGACCTTGGCTGGAACATCGTAAACGAGCGTGAGCATGACGACACGGCACATTCTGATCCCACGCGAACCTTTATTTGCCGAACAAAGGACAAGAAGCTTCTCCTTTTCGAATAGCACGAAGGTCGAGGGGAACTCGTAGCCAAGTAACCATGTCTGTGAGAGCGTTATCAGGTCAACTACCGCGCTAGCAAACCACGTCAGACTCACTTGGAACGCCGTGCCTTTTCGAATGGGCTCATCTTCAGCGGCAGGATCTCCGGAAAGCAACAAAAGTGCTTCTGCGTTTGCAATCGATCCCAGGTCGTCATTAAGACTCGCATTCTGGAGAGCGACGCGATGAAGGTTAGGGCAGGCGCAGCTCATAAAGGAGACAACATACGCACGTTCCAGCCGTCGTAGATGTTCTTTAGACGAGCATTGATGAGGGCCTTGTTGAGTTGTACTGCCATGTTGCCCGTGGAAGTGAATTATAGCGACAAGAGGGCAGGCGGGGCAACGAAGGAGGTGGTGAAGGAGCGTAGCGCGCCAGTGGCGGGGAAATTTACAACGCGTTCATCTGAGGGCGTGTATTAGTCAGCATTGCCATCTGTTCCTCAGTTTCACGACCATGTCCGAACGAAAGGGTACGTGTTCCAGATGCTCTGGAGGAAACGTTTACAGACCATCTTGTAGTATTAAACAAATACTTCCCTCCGGACTTTGATCCTTCGCTCATCCCGCGAAGAAAAGGGCCGAAGAACTCGCAGCAAGTCGTCCGTCTAATGGCACCTTTCTCGATGTGAGTGTCACCGCATGTCTTGCCCATTTCATATCACTTATCAAATATATAGGCGCTGTAACAGTTGCGGAGAGTATATCTACAAGGGTAAGAAGTTCAACGCGCGCAAAGAAACTGTCGAGGGGGAAGATTATTATGGTATCAAGATCTTTCGATTCTACATCAAGTGGTAAATGCTGTCTGGGTCATTATTCTTGATTCCCCACCGACCACGTCTACAGTACCCTATGCTCTGCAGAAATTACGTTCAAGACAGACCCAAAGAATACCGACTACGCAGCGGAACACGGTGCATCACGTAACTTTGAGCCATGGAGGGATGAAAAGGGGGGACAAGAGGAGGACCGTCTTGCACGGCTAGAAGAAGAAGAGAATAACCCCATGAAAGCGCTCGAGAATCGAACAGTCGATGCAAAACGTGAAATGGACATTCTCGATGCCTTGCAAGATATTCGTGCGAGGAATGCCAGGAATGAGCGGGTTGGACAATCTGTCGATCTAGTTGCGCGTATACGGGCAGAGGATTTAGAGACGGAAGAAGACCAGCGACGGAGAGAAGAGGAGGAGGAAGACGAGAAGCTTGTCCGAGAGGTTTTCTCGAAGGTGTCCATACCGGCTCCACCAGGTGGTCAGTCGTCGAACTCGGACGAGCCACAATCCCAGACACCGACATCACAGTCCGTCACCATCAAACGCAAAGCAAGCGACACAGAGCCCGATCTCCATAACCTACTCCCAGAATCTACGCGAGAACTGATCAACTCAAAGGCTGCCATCACTGCACCGCTAGCCAAGAAATCCAAGCCCGATTTGAAATCCAAGCTGGGTATCAAGGTCGTCAAGAAGGGTAAAGTCGCTGTGTAGTTCCTAATTTTAGGTCGTTCACTTCTATTCATCGTTTCTGTAATACTCGTGTGCTCCGACTTTGTGTCTGATACCTAATTTCGTAGGTCAACCACAATCGCAGACATACTTCTTGCTATGGCAGCATTGACCGATACACGAGGTGACTCCGTGCTTGCTATTTTGTCGACGTGCGCTCCTGCAGCCTCATGGATGTGACCAAAGACATGCAACCGACAATTTCTCAGCTCATTTAATCTAGACGAGAGTGTATGGCACCCGGCATATACCCTTCTGTTTGTCATGTCGAGCGTCTTATACGGTGGTGTGTGGGTGATAAGAATCTCGGTATCATTGGGTATCCCAGCGTATATAGCTAGGGAATGTGGGCATGGGACAAGATGGTGGGATAGAAACAAGCACACCTTGAGCTTCTGTCACAGACTTGTATTGAAAGGCACCCTGGACGTAGAACGGGGCTGCCTTGAGTAAGAGTCCGTTGAGACAAAATGTTGCACGCGAGGAAACAGACACCCACTGGTGACCCATATACCTTCCATACTCTCCCTGTTGGTGATGTGAAGTGCAAAGGCTCGTGCTCGAGATAATGCATTCCGGAAGACGCTTGGCTGCGCACATATGCTCGAGTCTGTTCGATCACCTATCCACCACGTCGTCAGAACCTCCTTCGACACGCTATCAGACAGCGAGACCGACATTGGCATCCAACCCCCAGCTATCACATTGACCCCATTTTTCATCTAGACACAGCTGCCAGTACGACGACTTAGTACCAGCTTGTCTCCACGGTCAGGTCGTCGGAATTACACGTACATCATGATTCCCAGCGACGATGCTGTGATGCGATGTCATGAGCGACGTGACGCGCAGGAATAACCTGGACGGGCACACTCACATCTTCACAGGGTGATCGAGCGACTTTAGCCACTCGATCGTCGTCGCCAGCTGCGATGGATGCCCCCAGCTGCTCAGGTCACCACCATGTAACAGGACGTCTCCTGGCGGGACGCGATACTCGCGCGAGTGTGTGTCCGAGATGCAGACGAAACGAGTCCAGCCAGGGCCAGGGTGGGATGGGAGTTGCGTTCCCTCGACGTCTCTGAGGATGATGTAGCTCGCTTGGCCTTGGGGACTGCAGTCGGTGCTCATCTCGTGCAGTCTCTTTGTCTGGCTGCAGTGTGGCGTAGTGCCTGTGATACGCTCCAGGTCAAGGCTGTGAAAGCCTCGATGCGTCTGGGAACCAGGAAGTAGAGCACGCAGACATTTGTGGGTCGACAAGGCAAGCACCCCCTCGCAAAGTGCCTGTTAGTGGAATTCACATATCGTCCATACTACCACCGGGATTAAGATCTCTCAAAATAAACACCGCTTCCTCTACGCGCATCTCCAATACGTTCAGCATCTCCCGCTTCCGCTCCCACTCTACTAGCAGCTCGCGTTCCATCCGTGTCAACAGATTCGCGTCTTGTGCGACATCTGTCCGCTCCCGTTTCATCAGGACGGCTTTGAGATTGGGTTCCTCCTGTTCTGCTTGTCGACGCATGCCGATGTTGAACAGCATCTTGTAGAGACTTGAAAGTAACGCCGAGTACGCTTTTGTGAGGTCAACGTGCCTGCGGAGAAGCGTCAGCAGACTGGAGGGATGGATCATCATTCCGGGAATGTCCCACCAAAGATAAAATGTCCGGGTTGGATTGCGGTCTGCACTCCTTGGAACTTCATGCGTCGATATCAGAAAATCAGAAGAGAGGGCAGACAGCAGTGGCCGGACGTCCTTGTTGGCCATCATCGCCACCTTTGCCACCTAACATCAACGCAAGGCGTCAAAATGTCCTTGGCCCTCAGCCGAAAGGGACCACTCACGTGCTTCTCGTCCATCTTCCCGACGTCTAACAGTAGCCTGACGATCCGTACACCATCGTCCCCATGTCGCTCCCTCGTCACGGCCTCGAATACGCGTCTCCTCAATCGCTTACTAATGGCATCAAACTCGACGTTGATTTTGTTGTTGCCGAGACTAACGAAGGACGCCGCTTTACCAGCTGGCGTCGGGTTGTCTGCACACGCCAAAAGGCCAAGGTAATCCCTTATCAGGGAGGAATTTGAGGGCACTTTGGAGGTAGTCACAAGTCCTTCTGACAGGCCCTCGTCGTCCTGGATGTGCATCTTGATGGCAGCGGTAGAAGTAGGGTCTTGGACAGGAGACATAAGATGCCGATGGTCACAGATTATGAGTGCAAGCAGACTGTGATACCTGAACGTATATCGGAAACAGACTTTTGTTTGGACTCAGTTGCTTTGAGGGTCGCCCTCATAACTAGAGCGGCACTGTGGTTAAACCGCTCTTCAACGGCAGTCTCGATGAGCTACATCTAATTCATCAACTTGGGACGAGAGTATTCGCACTGGAAAATCATACCTGGTTGCGAATATGGGTATTAAACTTGTCAAAGTTCACTCGAAAGCGGACTTCGTCCTACGAGCGCTAAGCATTCACTCTGGGAGTATGGTGGACACTCACATCTATGATGTTCTCAACCACTTTATTTTTCTGCAAAAGGTGGCCAGGTGGAATCTGTCTGAGCAGGCGACTACGGAATACGAGCAGCTCCTACCTTGGACGAGCGCCCACTCGGCTGCTCCTTTGGCTTTCGCTTCTAAACTGATCCATTAACCCCTTTCAGAGAGACGGATTTGTTCCGAAAAACACACCAGTCCAACGTTTTCCGCATCCTCCTCTTCTCTTCTAAGTCTCGTCTCAGCAAGCACCTTGGCCTCCCGAAGTTGCTTAGCAGTCGGAAAACCAGATATCTTGGCCTTTTCTTCAGCTTCATACTTTATTCGTTTGTCCCGTGGTGAATTGTGCGAGAGAACGGTAGATGGCTTGAGGTATGATTCCGAAACGAGCTTGCACAATAATTGTGAATATATACTGGATTCTATGCAAACACGCAAGGGTCAGAGTCATGTTGAATGGACCAAGGTACGAAGCACGACAGAGAACGCACTCTTGGGGTCGTATCGGGACAGCCGTGACATGATATCTGGCGGTCGGAGCTTTCCGTGATCTAACACAATCTGCACGATATCTGCACCCTGGCAACAGGAAAAGAAAGGAACCCTTAGTCTTGTGATGATGGATAACACGCGAAACACGGAGGGGACGCACTGCTCGACCGAAGAGGTCCTCTGCCAAGGATACGTACCGCCCAAATCTCAACCGCAGGAGACATTCGGGTGTATTAAACTCGAGCATTTCGCCTTCGTCATCGGTATGAGAGTGCCAGAGAATATTGTGCTGTATGAGCACGAGGATGGATGCGCGCACGGTCCGCGGCTTCATCAGAGTGAAACGGACGAGTTGCGGGAGCGATAATCGGCCTCGAGTCAACAGCACGGACGAAACTTTCTAGAGAGCGGATGAGGAGTAGAGCGTAAGTTTGGTACGTAAATGCCTACTGCTGTGAGGGGGCCAAAATGTGTATCTATGATTTGGGCACACAGACGACAGGTGTCCGCGTCGGCCATTCGTGTACCGGGAAAAGGTAACGTCTTGGGACTCACAGTCAAGCGGGCAGAGGACGTGTTAGCGGCAGAGTGACATGAAGCAGCAGAGCACAGATTGTACCGATGACACCTTCATGCGCCTGACTCTTTCTACGCTCGGGAATCGCCGTTTCGCTGGATACTCTTCACATACGGACACGAAAACAGTTACATGTACTCAAACGTTCCACCGACGTCCCACATCCATCTCGTCGTGCCCAAACTTCTTGTGATACCAACCCGATATCCTTCGATTCCGCACTGAAAAGGTCAGTCATGGATACAACGCGACAGACGGAAAATGAAGACCATGTGGTGGAACGAGATACCGAAAAAGTAGTGACGAAGAAGATTACTTGACCTTAATCACATGGGTGCCCAACGGATGCCAGAGGTGTGGGTGAAGGAAGATATGTGCACGAAGGTAATAAGTTAGCACTGCACAGATGCGAGGGTGCAGATACGTTGTGCAATGGAAGCATAACGAGGTAGTAGGCAGAGCCGCTGACAGAGCATCATCGGATGCGTAGCCGTTTTGAGCCTGTCCGACACATCTAACAGATGATACTACTAGATACACACGACGTACCTGGCGAATATCGAGAATCGTCCACATGTACGTCCCCACTAGGATCTACCTCGTCATAGCCTCTTTTTGACGACGCTTTGCTCGAAAGGGTGACAGAACTTTCGTTCGAAGCAGCGTCTGGATCTATCCAGTCATCTTCATCCTCTCCTTCGGCATCTTCGTCATCCCATTCATCCCAGGTCTCATCGTTCTGAAGGGTAGCTTCAATACCGCCTTCCTGTCCACTCTGTTCAGAATTAAATGTTTGGTCAAATTCAGTATCTATATTCAACTTGTGAGCGGAAGTGCGAATAAGAATCAACGAAACCATACCAGTTTCACGTTCCAGTTTCGACACAAAGTTCGAGTCAGATTTATCGACTTCTGAGAACAATTGTGATTTGGCGGCACTCGTCCCCAGGTTACCTGATGCTTGCTCTGCTGGTATCCATGACATGAATGCGTTGCAATGCTCGGGGAAGCATACTCACTACTAACATCCCCATTTACACTCTCGCTAGTCGTAGATTCTTCACTACCCGGGGCCAGCTTCTCTTGCTTAGCTGGGAGTTTGAAGGTAAGTCAGAAATATTAGAGAAGTACGTGATATATAGGCGTACACGATGTCGATTCATCAGTGAGTTCACTGGATTCGGGTTCGAGGACTATGCAGGCGAAGATTGGGGTAGCCACAGACTTGTCCTCTTCATCCCCTTCCGTACCGGGTAAAATAGCCTGGCTTTGGTCCACTGCTGTTGACGTATCTTGCACTCCTCCCCCAGAATGTGAAGGTTCACCATATTGGACGGAGGATGCCATTCCAGCACGCTCTGGAAGATCCTCACCGTATCGTTCATCATACTCCTCTGGCCGAACGTAGCCCAGATATTCAGTTTGCTCGTCTCCGAATTTCGATTCCTGCTCAGTGACTGTTGTTGCGATGTTAGTATCTTCCGCTGCTGTGCTTTGAACTTGGTCAGCATCGGATTTGGCGGATTCGCCTTCATCGCCATCATTAGTATCCTCATAGTCATCCTCATCCTCATCCTCGAGAGCACGTATTGTCTCCTCGGCATGCTCGTGATATTCACCCGCAGGTTCTTGGACAACAAAGGTATTCTCCTGTTCATAATCCTCTCGTGGAGTCTCCTCAGTTAGTTCAGAAGGTTGGGGTCCTTTGACAAGTTCTTTGGTAGGCGGTACTTTCAAACCATCGGAAACCGAAGTATGTGGAGAGAGGTGATTGGCTACTTCCTCTTGCTGAGACTGGGGTTGTTCTTCACTCGTATCGTAATGTTCGTGACGTTCTGTTCAAACAGGTGTAAGCAATCATGCAATGAGACGGTAGATACCATAAACCTTCGTCGTGCTCTTCTTGTTCTGTTTCAGCCACATTGAGTCGCTGAATCTGCTCCTGAAGTGCGTAATACCGAATAATGAACCGCGGGACAACAGCGCGGAGGAGAAGTCGAAGAGGTCCTACAAAGTTAGATCCATCGTGTAAAAGGTTGACATCGTGCAAACTAATTTCACGTGAATGCACGTTGTCCTACATGGTAATTAGCATACGGCGATATTCCAGTCGAGGGTACTACCGACCTCAGAAACTACCAACTGTAGATCGTAGGCGTCGAGTACAAGTTCACCTTCAAAGCTGTGAGGAACCCGGGAAAGTAATCCTTCATCCTGACGTAGCACCTCGAAGACACTACTCAGAGGTTCGTAGTACAGTGTTGGTCGGGTCTCAAGAAGTAGCGAATAAGCTCGCTGGGTGTCGTAGGACTCTGCGGACTCGCCATCCATGTTAGGTTGGTTGAACAATGCAAATCCTGGCTCGGAACGATCGGCAATGGACAGTAATACAGCAGGAGGAGGGTCGATGTAAACACCATCCGAAATCTGGAGGGGGTCAACCGCCTCCCCCTCTGTCGCCAGTGCCTGCTCCCTAGCCTTTTCATCCTGGATTGGGGGATCGATGTCATAGACATTCTCAGCGCCCGAAGGAGGCGCTGGCTCATCGGTCGATGGCTCTGAACTTTCGTGTTGAGCCACCTCCGAGTTGACAGATTGCTCCTCAACAGTGAGTGGAACAAGAGGTTCTGCCTCGTCATGCGCGTCCGCAGGGGCCGGAGTTTTAAGTGGCTGCTCGTTGGTACGGGCAGTATCGCCTGGTTGCTCGTGGGACTCACTGACAGAGGAAATACTTTTGTCGGGAGCGTCAGTCGGATGCGCCAGAGCGGAGGGCACTGCCTCCGAAGAGATAACTTCCCCCGGAGCTGAGGGTTCCACGTGGGGGGCGTCAGCCGACGGGTGGTCAAGGGGTGTGGGGTGCACCTCCGACTCTGGTTCGCGCTGCACCTCGGGGAGAGAAACATGTCCCGAAAAACCTGGCGATATTGGTACTGGATGTTCAGAATCGATCGAAACATCGACGGATGGCTGTAGGGGGTGAGGGGGAACAAGAGGAGAAGGCGCATGTGACGCGTCGTAAACTTCGATGTCTAGCAGCTCATCCCCGTGAGGGCGCTGATATTCAGCGGTTTCGTCTTCCATCTCGTATTCAGAATTGTCGCCAACGTATTCTTCCATGTCTATCTCTACGCTGGCATGTTCGGCATAAGTAGAAGCAGCAAGGTGGCCATCGTGGTCCATCAGCGCTTCTGCGAAAAATTCTGCGGAGCCTGTAGCGTTCATTGGAACATCGGGGTCCAAAGAGAAGTCAAGCATTTGTGCATCATATGCATCGGTCGATGGAGAGGCCGACATCACAGTTGCAGCGGGGGAATACACGGGGTCGGGGAACAAGAGAGATCGGCATTTGCCTTTACCTTTGTCGCCGCCTTAGGGCAAGCTTGGTCCGTGCAGACCACGTGGTATGACACAGCACCTCTCCGACATCGACGGCACCGACGCCGAGCTTGCCGTTGAGATGGCCACCGAAGGACCACATACAGCAGACGTGGAGTTCCTCGTGCGACGGTCCATGAGCAAGGGATACCAGATGTTCTCATTGCTCACCCCGCCAGTATATACAGCATTCGTCCTCGCGCGTAAGGGCCGGGCTCAGTTCACCATAAACCGCTTCCTTCGCGCGACCTGGGTCGGGGGGGCAGTCGGTAAGACTTGCTCTTCCGTTTTGTGTCTTTGTTCATACTGGTCCAGGATGCGCGGCTGGTGGGGGATTTGAATATGTTCGGTCCGCCAGTTCCAACGAGGTCACCGTCAGAAATAGGCACATTCGTAGCGCCTACGACGTGCGTTCTCTTCCACTCAACCCATGTGCTTCGTACTCACCTTCTTGCAGACCGCATCTTTGCGGGAGGATGACCACTCTACCATCGGTGCCTTGCTCCTTGCCGTCCTTACCCCTGCACTATTTTGGAGAAGAGCAGGCACGATAAATTGTGAGTAGGATCCGAGTACCAGCAGACGACATCCGTTCACACCTGTTTTAAAGTGGTGTTAGGCGGTACTGGCATCGGTTCGTCTATAGGTATCTTGACACATTATGGCCGGACCTTGACCGGAGACCCGCCGCCACCAGTCCAAGTTCCTGAACTCATTACTCCTTCAACATAGCTGGGCATTGGGGTGGATATTTCCCTTTGGCGGTGCCATAGCTCGGGCGACTCCATTCCCCGCTACACACAGCATTCGGACGGTAAATTTAGCGGTCATTACATCTTTACTCCACACTGTACGCCAACCTTAACTAACTCCTCGCCACATCTTTGAATCTTCCATCCACGACTGGATGAATTACAAGCAAATCCTCCTCACAGGTCCCCTTACGAGCGTTCTGGCCGTCCCCCCCATTCCCTCGCCGAATCTTCTTACCATCATAGCAATCAACGCTACTCATGTGCTCTCGTGCGGCAACATTGAAATGATCCTCGTAGTGTACGTGAGTGCGCATCTTATGCAGCGCGTTCGCAGCTGCTTGCTGCAACTTTTGAGCAACTTTGGGTAAGAAGTGGTGCTTGTCCGCGTGTCGTTTTCTATGCTCGATCTCTCGCCTGACGACATCTGCCGTCCCTGAGTGAAGGTGATCCATTTCTTGATTCTTCTCATGTAAACGAACCTCTTTGTTGACATAGTGAGCTCCTGCCAACGCAATCATAAGGTATATTACTTCGCGTAATGTATCCGCACCCACCGAGCAGGTACTTCCTAACGAGACCGCTCATGAGTTGCCCATGCTCATCGTCAATGAGATATTTGTGTCCAAGGAAGGCCATGTATCCATCGTGCCCGCTAGCCATGTATTCTCTCGTTACAATCTTGTATGTCCGTCCATTCTTCTCCCTTTTGACGAATTCACCGTCCACGAGGGTGGGTGTTCCTGGTCCAGAGCTAGTACTGCTGCCTTCCGACGGAGCTTTGAGCACTTCCTGCGAGAGCCAAACCCCGAGTACACGCTGACCAGGGGGCCGACGAGAGTCCCAAGAGACCCGTAATCCAGATACAACGGGGAACCGTCTTGAACTACTCATTGGCGGAATCGAGCATGGGGATGGAGTGACTACTTACCCTTCTTGTGCGGGGTATTTGGACAACGCTGTCTCAAGTGTATCCCACAAGGATTCTCCATCTAGCTCAAGTACAACAGTCGGATCATCGAAAGGTAAAATCTCCAGGATATTCCCTAGTGTGATTACGCCTTCAACAGTGTCAATAGGCGCGACAATTTATCTGCTGGATAGACCTATACCTGCAGGATATAGCGTGTCCCCTCGTAGTGTCCCGGCACTTATGAGGACCCCATCAGAGCCGCTACCGCATTTCATTGACAGAACGTCATCGTATGCGTGTCTCAAGACGTCCGCGAACCAATTCCCTGCTGCCGTCTGCACGGGAGAGGACATGAGTTGTCCTGGCTAGCTGATCACGTTCGCATACCTCGTCTGTGCGCAATAAGTGCGATCGTAAGTCGAGTGGTACTTCGGTGATGCACACAGGCGCGCTCAACGACTCAGATACCGATGACAGTACGTCGTGAAGGATTTTCTGCAGGTTCTTCGACGGCGGTATACCGGGCTGGATCTGATGGTGTTTACCTACACCACAGTATAGTTGTTCAATCTCTCTGTGACATCGCAACATAGAGAATGGACACTCACCATGAACAGCTCCAATTACTTTCTTTCTGACACTACCTGGAGGGGTATCTTTAAGTTGTAGTGTGAGCTCACTGAGTTCTCTGAAGTCTGTTCCACTTTTAACCACTAGAATATCGCCATCGTCTCCTTCAGACCCAATGCTCGGCTTTGAGACATCGTATCCCTCCCAAGAAGTTACACCTTTCGACACGAAATAGAGGTGGTCATGACCACCAAGGATGATGTCCACGCCATGTTCCCCAGCTATGGAACGGGTGTCTTGAGCAGAGGGGGACGAGGCTGACAAATCTTTAGCCAGCTGGATGTCCTATAGTAATAAGGGTGAGTGAAGGTCACTTCCGGGCGAGTCATAATGTTACGTTTGTGACCCTACCAAATGTTTCAGCGATGTCTTCAAGCGCGTGAGCGACATTTCCCTACCTAGCATGAGTCAATGCAATAATAAGGTCGCATTGATGTTCCTCGCGCAAGCGCCGTGACAAATCTCTACCAGTCTCTGCCATGTTCTTGAACTTAAAGTTGGGTGGCCATGCTGACACCGTGCTGATCCAGTCTCTGCAGATCAGAATTACAAGGCATATCAAACTCAGTACAACAGAAGACACACTCTTCGACAAGGCCAATAATACCGACTTTGACACCCGACCGCTCTAGCACCTTGAAGAGATGTAGATGTTCAGGAACATTGTTTGTATTCTCGTCGACGATATTGCTCAGGAGCCAGGGCTGGTACGCAAGTGAGATGGTTCATGCGGAGTTCGGTGAGAGAACTTACAAACTTTGCGTCATCGACCAACTCTGAAAGATGTGGGTACCCTGCGGGGCACTGTGCTCAGTGCCATGGATTGGAACGAATTGTGCTGGTACAAACCGAAGTCAAAGTCGTGATTGCCTTGATAATTCAACGTACGTCGTTAGTAGAGGAGTCGCGCAGGTACCCCGATGAAGCACAAACCGGCCAATGCGACATCTGGGGCAAGCTCATTCATCACTGGAACCTGCCGAACATCAACCAAGACTAGTGTACATGGAAACTTGTCTCACCATATGGCTTCCACGAGTCACCGTACTCTCAACCGATGGCGAAAACAAATCTCCTGAAAACAGCGAGAGGCCATCGCGTGTCCCATCCGATCTCACGCACCATTTGTGTCGAATATCGTCCAAGAGGGCAGAGAACTGGGTAACGTCGATTGTGTCACCGTTTGGCGAGATCTTTTGAGGAGTAACCCGGTACGCATCGTTCCAGTGAACGATGGACAGTCGTGACATGATTGGAATGTAAAACACGAGTGGCCCTAGGTGAAGAGGTCGCTCTACTTATCTCTCCCTGGGTACGGGGCATGGGCCATCGACGACAAGTCAAATCCAAAAGTGGCTAGGTCTCGAGTCGCAACCCGGACGAATGGTAATTATTCTTCACCAACGATATACACGAGTAGCCACCGCGGCTGGCCCTCAGCTGGTAGATCCCTCGTTTACGACGGCATTCAAGAGTGCGCATCTCCGAACTGTGCACCATCTTGGTTGTCACGGAACAGAATCGATTTTATATACATACACCATCCCTGGGCAAATGTCTGTCGGGGTGACGGATCATGATCGAGAACTCTCATAAAAAACTACGGAAACCATACATTCCGTGTCGACAATCCAGCCGCCAACGAGGTTATTTCAGAAGCAATACCGTGCAATGCCCAATCCCGTTCATCCTATCTTTGGCCCTCCCCCGTGGGATGGAACTGCAACAATTGTAGATGTATCGCGCCAAGTCGATGCGATAGAACATTGCCTAAATTGACCTCCGTCTGTCGCGCTATGACGATCGCATTCGTCCAGATGGCTTACCAGAAACAGGAGACGAGGGGGTCGTCAATCTCTCCCACAATCACCGGGTGCGGTGTGCGAGTAAAATGGTAGCCGTGACAGCGCCCGCCGCAAACGCCAACAATGGAGGAACAAACGCACCAAGCGGACATGCAATGCTACTGGTGCGCTTGCCACGGTCGGGATTCCCACCAACAGCTTCAGGATGTGGTATCGCATTGATTTCCCAACCCTGGTCCAGTAACTTCCTCATCTTCTCCTCATTCAACATTGCCAATTCTTCCATTTCCCAGGTGGTGCAGATGCCTACCATCCACTTCATCCGGCGTTTGCTCACTGGACCCCCAACGCCCGGGGCTCTTTCTCTGAGCCTTTCCCTCAATTCCCCCACCTTTTCGATCGCTCTTCCCGCCTGTTCCGGGATGCTGCGTCCGATCCTCTGTTTAATAAGATTTGCTAGCTTCGGACTTTGTCCATTCGTAGATATCATTATCTGCAACGGTCCATCCCGAATCTGAGAACCAAAGTAAAAATCGCAGGACTCTGGAATGTCAGCGACGTTGACCGGGATTTTGTGCTCCCTGCAGAGAGAGCAAATCGCACGAGATTGGGCGACGTCGTCGATGGCGGTGAGCACCATGTCAACACCAATGAGGTCGTCTGCGTCGTGGAAGACGCGGTCGTAGTACGTTATCTGGAAGGGACCATCAATATACTTTTTCGTGAGGGGATGCAAGCCCGAGCTGGGACAGATGATGGTGACCCGTGCATCAGCGACAAGCACAGACTCAATGCGACCGGAAGCAACATCGCCACCACCAATGATGAGAACATGCTTGGCCTTGAGCTGCCAAGCCACCAGGAGGGAGCCACCACCTTGTATGAGGCAGTCGCGAGACATGGACGAGGGAGAGCAAGAGAGCACGTGGAAAGATTACGTAAATATATTGTCATTGTCTCCGCCCAGCACATTGTTCAACGTTTTCAAAATAAAATGGATACAGTCACTACGAGTGAGTGGCCATGGTGACCATCCGTCGTTCGTCTGCCCGCTGTTCGTCCTCCTCTCTTTCCCTGCCACCGCCTTCCTTCGTCTTTCATCGTCCTTTAAACCGAGGGCCCCGAAGAATATATGTGGCTCATCGGGATAGTCACCATCAGGAACTACTAGCACTGCAGTGAGCATTTAACATCGGATCGCTGTCACAACCCGGCTCACTGATGTCCGCCTTTCGTTTGTCTACCACCTTTTCCACTTCCGCTGCAGGCCAGCCCACTTGGCGTCGATCGCCCCTTCTTTTTATCTTCGCCTCTAGCCGGTCTAGTCTTGTACACTCTCTGGAAGAGTATCGTTTCGAAGTAACCAACCGCTCTCAAAACCTGCCGTTCGTCTTCGCCCACCTTTCTGTTCTGCCAAGATGGTGTCCAAGTGTCTCATGCTAGCCTGGGGTTTCTTTGACGCCTGTCTCCTGATCGCAGGGATCTTAGCACTCGTTCTCTCGCTCGTCTGGCGCCAGCCAAACGTACTCCTCAACCTCACCTTTAGTTCCTTTGACCTCACCAGTAAGACTTCTCATTTTGGGTTCCTGAATGACCTTTACTTTTTCTCTATAGCCGGAACCGTTTTAGGGATAATCTTCCTAGCAACCTTTGTCAGCTCCCTCCTTCTTGCCACCTTGCGGGGCAGGAAACCTCTCGTCATTCTCAACTGGCTGCTGCTCATCAATGGCATCGCCATTCTCGTCTTTGGCACATATGTTTGGTTCTCCACGCTCCATGAACGCAACAATTATCACAAAGCATTTGAAATGCAGAACAATACTACCAAGATTGCCATCCAGGACGTGGTGCGTAAATGTGACGACGGATTGTTCGTGTGTGGATTTTTACCTATCACATAGCTCATGTGCTGCGGTTACTTCAACGCCACCGATAAAATCGCATTTGGTGGTACCTTCTGTCCTAATGTAACTGCAGCTATGGCGAGAAACAGTTTCTGTGTCATTCCGATTACCAAGTTTGCAGACACGAGATTGAACGATGTTTTCAGGTACGTACCTTTCAGCCAGCCAATAACACCTTTTCATTCGGCTTTAGTACTACATATGGATTTATGGCGATCGTTGTTGGTTTCTTCCTGGCAAATATGTGTGTCATCAAGAAGGTAAGTAGCCTCGTTTTTGTATGATATCTACATGTGCTGATATACAACAGCGACAAGAGGAGGAGCGTTTCGAGAGAATTGACGCCAAGAGAGATGGTCATGGCTTGGTATAAGGATCACTTATGGGGCACGCAGTTTTCCTCCTTCGACCAAAGGTTTTCGACGTTGTATCCTTTAGTGTCCCACTCTGTCTGCTAGTACCTCCGCTCTTTGTGATTTACTAGGACCTCGTAATTTTTCCACGCGCCAAGCGTAATGTATTATCACGAAAATCTTCATTCATTGGTCAGGCAGTTGTATCCGCTAGTTTTATGGATTGCATATGGTTCCGATCCTTGTACGTTGTGATTGGTTTCCAATGACCTACCAGGGTGAGGTGCTAGTAGGAACTTGTGATCCGGCACTCACATGAAAATGGACCTGGAGTAGACATCAGGTATGTAGCTGTTGAATGTTTTGCTGCAACACGACCATCACAACGGATCTCGTGGTCAAGTTAACGATCAACTTCGTTGTCAGTAGAAGTGGTCACTTGTAGCGATACATCATGCTGGTTTTTTGGGTTTGCAGAGCCAACAGAGATCAACTGATCATGCGGTCACTTGTGGCAGTATTTCGACCCGTGCTTGTGTTCGGAGAGAGAAAGCGATGACCGCTGGAGTGTAGGGTTCAAGTCCGGAGGTGGAAGTACTTGAACGTGTCAAGATTTACTCGCTCTTTGACCAGGAGTAGCGATGCCCTTCGACTTGACTGTGTCCCCCTACGATCCAGTCGAAAAGGAAACGGTAGTAGGCCGTTTCTCTAACTCCTAGTAACGAAGAGATGGTGATCCGCCCACCGCCGGCTCCACACAAAGATGTTCGGACTGCCACCCCTGTCGTCGGTTTCGAGTCGGGGTGAAGAGCTGCGTCAAACTACACCTTTGCATAGTCGAAGAGGGAGTTATGCTACCTTGGCGTGTGTGTTGATCCGCAGAAACCACTCAAGCAACTGTTACATGCAGCAATGCCGCGTGAGAAGTCGAGGACAGACCGTTGGCGAGAACCTATTCGTGGGTTGACGTTGCTGGCCATGTTCGGGTCTCGACGATGGTTGTTGGCTGTGGTGTGTCAAAGTGAAACACTTCAATTGTTACAGCGATTGGCAGAGTCGTTAGAGTGGACAGACGTGCCAGCGTTACACTTACACTTTGGAAGTGGCTGTTAGGGTCGTGTGCAACCTGCAAACAGCGTGCTCGACTCCTCATCGATGCGCAACGCTCGCAAGAGGAAGACACCCATCACGTTGACGGAAGAACATACGTTCCCGAATGGCGGTTGCAGTCCGCGCACGACGAGGTCGTTGATCCGGCGCTTTCATATTCTACTCAAGGAGCAAAGGCAACTTCAGAAGAGCGCGTCTAGTGCGTCCAATGGAAAGGAGCTGCGGGATGTGGAGCAAGAGATCGAACAACTGGGAGGGTTGGGGGCATACCAACGAATGTCGAGTATCGGGCAGAGTATGGATCGGGGAGGAGGGAGCGAAAAGGTTCTCATCAAGTGGCTCGTTGGTATGGGCCTATCTAGGAGAGATCGCAAGGGGTCCCTGAGGTGCGTACACCATCTTCCAAGTGCGATGAATCTCCTTGCCATTGACGTACCCTTTAGCCTGTTGGAGGTTGGCGCACTGAGATCAGACAACTACGCGTCGTGTTCGTCGTGGATAACGACGACACCTATCGACCTCCGAAGCAGACATCCATCGATCATTGAGCAGGACTTTTTGACCATGCATGTGGACAAGTACGCCGATAGATGGGACATCATCAGCCTCAGCCTGGTGGTGAACTTTGTGCCCGAACCAAAAGAAAGAGGTGATCTGTTTCTGGTTGCCCGTCCCGTGGGTCTCATATGTTGGCAGGACGAATGCTCATCTTGGCACACAAATTCCTGCGTCCGTCAGGCTTGTTATTTCTCGCAGTAAGATTCGTTGAGGCACTCTGAATGTGTGGCTCAATCAGCCGACAGCTCCCTTTGCCATGCGTTGCGAACTCGCGCTATATGTCGTTTGAGCGTCTCGATCTGCTCATGACCACGATTGGGTTTGTGGAGGTGGCGAAGAAGTGGAGACAGGGTGGCAAGATGGCATATTGGCTCTACCGCAAAGTACAACGAGACGGACCGTTTAACACCAGTGACTTGGAAAAGAAGGCCGTCTGTCGACAGGGAAGAAGGAATAATTTCTGTATCCTCTTGGATTGATGGTCGTGTTTCGCGGTATGCGACTGGAGTGAAACGTATACACGCTCGCGGTGGTAAAGTTTCAAGTGTGACTCTGTGAAATGGGGTCGTCGAGCGGGGTGTACCTGGGTTTTGTTTGGGCCGCCTTTTTCTTTGTCGTCTTCGTCGGTGGGATCGACGAAGAGCTGCTCGTCGTCGACACCGTGAACAGTGTCATTTGTTTGTCAGCAGCAAACATTTAACAAGCGCTCCGCTCGTCGCCCGGGACGATGCTCACCACACCCCGACTCCTTTTGAACCTCAAATCCCCAGCGCAGACGCAGCAGCAGCAACAGCGCCAGCAACACTCGCAGAATACCCTCGCCGCCTCTCAGCAACGCGACGTGCATCATCAACTTAACGGTGCTTACCACGCCCAAAATAATCCTGTAGCTCCACCTCCAATCCAAGGCCCGCCCAACATTCACCATCCACAGACAATCCAAATCCCAATGCTCGGCACGCTCCAGGTGCCTCCTCCCCAACCCAACTCGCAGGGAAACCAAGGCCCACCGTCCCAGCAGCAGAACCCACTCGGTCAACCAGGCCAGGGCCAGGGCATCCCTCCACCCCCACCCCAAAATGGCCAAGATTTCACCTTGTCGAGTGTCTTGCACTTTTTGCAGACAGAGTGGCGACGGTACGAACGCGACAGGAACGAGTGGGAGATCGAGAGGGCCGAGATGAGGGTCAGTGTCATTGCATTTTATATCCACATTCCTCCCTCCATTTCCGCCTCGATCCTACTCGGCCTCTCGATGCAGTGTCTTTGTGTCTGTTACGCGCGTTTCATCCCATCCTTCTGTCTCCCCAGACTCGAGATGTCTTCATCCTATGCTTCTATGTGCGCCTTGCTCACCGTCCACTCATAGGCACGCATTGCTCTTCTTGAAGGGGAGCGCCGTTCGTTCGAGAACGTCAAGTTGGACCTTATGCGTCGTATAAAGATGCTTGAATATGCTCTTCGCATGGAACGGTGAGCCCTCCACTTTCCCGCTCGCCACGTAGACTTGTATCTCAATTTTTTTCTTCCATTACCTTTACGTGCATTCTATGGTGCATACAGTTCAAAACAACTTGCTCCCCCGCCAACAGCGGCGCCATCCAAGCTAGCTGCCATCCAGCAAAGTGCAAAAGATGACACCCAGAGCCATAAGGACGGAAGCAGTGGGAGTTCACCTCGAAGTGAGGGTATGTGGCCTTCCTCTCTTCCCTTTGTGGATTGTCGTGATGTGATGTCTTTCTCGTTAGATTCCCCCCTTCCATCCGAGAAGGCACCAAACGGTATCGCTCCCCGTGGTCCTGCTTGTGCTCCCGCCGTTCCCGCTTCTGCACCTTCTGCGGTTGCTGCCTTGGGCAAAGCTCCGACTGGGCGTGATCCCAAAGCGCGTGCAAGGAGTCGAGAGTACCTCAAACAATGTCTCCAAGAAATATCATATCTGACATCACCTCAAGCAATGAACCCACTTCCTAATCGCCCACTCCTCTCCAACCAGAACCCCGGCATGGGACTTGGTGGCAACATCATGAACCCTAGTACTACTGGGGGAATTGGACTCGGCGGTGGAATGGCCGGAGGTGTGGGTGGTGTGGGACAAGGACAAGGCATGGGGCAAGGACAAGGACCCTCTCCCTTTGATACGATATATAATGGACGACCTAGGAAGCAACTGCCAGATGTAGCCGGTCCTGGGGTCAACAGCGTCGGCGTGGGTGGTATCCCAGGGAAGGAATTCCCGACACTCGGGAGTGGCACTAGCTCCGGAGCCCTAGGGGTAATGTCCGGCCCTGGTACTATGCCTACTTCCTCGGGTCCGCTCGACCGAGCGAATCAACCTGCCATTGCTGGGCAAGGTGTGTACCAGCAGCAGCAAGCTCCGGTCCAAACCCAAGCTCAGCAGTCACAAGAAAATCAATTACAACGTAATCTCGCTCCATCTCAACTCCTTTCTCAACAGCAAGCGCAGCCTTCACAACAAGATGGCATTGGACAGAGCCACCCGACCCACCAAGACTGTGACATTCCGAAGCCAACGACGATGATATTCCGTCCCGATGACGCGGGAGAATGGAAAGAGAAACTACGGTCTTCATACGAGCAACATGTCCAGCAGTGGAGAGAAAGTGAAGAAGAGGAGCCTGAAGAGGTTGGTGAGGACGAGGAAGAAGCCGAAGCAGTTGGTGTTGTAGACGAAGCGGATGGTGAAAGCACGAAACTGTGGAAAGCTAAACGAACGCTGAGGAAGTGCGTTTACGATTTATGTCAGGAACTGTTGGCTGATCCTTGGTTTTCAAGCCATCTTGATGCGGTCCGTGCACTCGCCTTCCACCCTACTGAGCTGTGCTTGGCCACCGGCGGCGATGATTGTACGGTTAAAATATGGCGTATGGATGTAGCTAGTCTGGCATCTGCCACGTGCGTCGAGGGTCCTCGTTCGCTTGTTGTCACTCACGCTTTCACAGTGCTCGTGTGACAACAGAGAGTGAGCCTCAGCTTACTCTTCGCGGCCATTCTGCTGCCACCACCCGTCTTGTGCATTCCCCAACACGCCAATTGTTGTATAGTGCGTCGCTGGACTCGAGTATCCGAGTATGGGCACTTCCGTCGCCCTCTCACACGACCTACGCACCGTATGATGAATCATCCTCTCGGGGCGAGCTTATCGGCCACACGGATGCTGTATGGGACCTTGCACTTGTTAGGGACGAAAGTACACTTGTCAGCTGTGGTGCTGAAGGAGCCGTGAAGGTATGGGATGTGAGTGGGCCAGGAGCTGGATTACTTCGGCTATCATGGGGCTACTCTGGCTTGGAACGAGAGAACACGGATGAAGAGGACGAAAAGGATGGCCCTGGCGCTACGGCTATCGAAGCCGTCAAAACAGATTTGAAGAAGGTGGCGGTGGCATATCAAAATGCGGTCGTCAAGATATTTGACATTGAGACCGGTAAAGAAGTCTCGCGGTTGGCCACGGATGCGACGTACGGTGAGCTTATCATCCGTTTTTTTTCGTGCTTCATTGGAAATCCGTTGGGTGACTAAATACGTTTCTGCAGACGGGACGCCTGCGACCCAAGTGAATCGACTTGTATCACATCCGACAATGTTTCTTATCGTCACCGCTCACGAGGATAGGTTTATCCGTCTCTTTGACATCATAACTGGTGCGGATCTTATCGGGTGTGATTCTGTCTTCCTCTCTCTGATGTTTCGTGCGACATTGCAGGACAATGTACACATACAATGCCTGCACACTTGGACGGTGTGACCTCGCTGTCGATCGATGCCGCCGGCTTCTCACTCGTCTCCGCTTCGCACGATTGCTCAATACGGTTCTGGGACTTGCTTGGTTCGCGGACGTGTACGCAGGAAATGACGACACACCGAGAGAAGGCGAGAGAGGGCGTGTTGGATGTTGAATTTCACCCCTCACTGCCGTTCATGGCAAGCGCTGGCGCAGACGGCGTTGTCAAGCTTTATGCGTCTTCATAGCTATTTTTCTTTCGCGACGATCTTGTTATGCCCGCGCTTTTTTTTTCTACTTTCCCCCTCTCGACATTTTGCTCACCTTGACTTCGATTTACTTTTTTGTTCTTCAAGTTTAGAAACACACACACTCTCTTCCCTTTGTCAGTGTCGTAAGTATACGCATCATAGGACGGGAATTCTGATCATCTCATCAAAGCGCATTTGACATATCTGTTCCACGCCCTACATACCGTTATGTACTCCCATTCTCTTGTGACCCGTTATGAGCCTGCAGATCAAAATGTTTTATTGTCGCAACTTTTAGGCCTCGGCAAACGAGATACAAAAGGAGGAAAGACTCGTGGGGAGGGTGGGGATGACATAGCAAATCCCGAAGGCTGTCTTTCTGGTCACTGTATTTGTTACGTGCACGTCTGAATTAGGGATGCGGAGAGGTGTGACCTCAGACCCTATAATAGTCTCAACACACTTTGTGCATTGATACAATGGCTCAAAAAACTGTTTCAATGTTTGTATGTTTGAACTAACTGCAATGATTCTTAACAGTATCTAATTATTATCCTAGACTAGGAGTAGTTAATCCTCTGGGTCACCCTCTGACACTCCAGAGCCCTGGAGTTATGTTCCAGTCATTAAACTACTTTGCCTAAACCTTGATGGTTTCACTTATTATGGCTGGACTGGACTACCCTGTTAAAACTTGGTATTACCCTGATAGAGTTGGAACTCCTTGTTTACATATACTATTAAGACTCAGAGTTCCAGAGGAGAAAAAACTCCAGGAACAAACTTCAGTTTCAAGTGCACTAATGGGGCTCAAATATGTGGCTCTGGAAACTTCTGGGGAAGTCTGGAGGTTTTCTGGAAAAGAGTTGGAAGGAGTTTTTCTTGATTAAATGGGACTCAGCTTTATCTTCTGTGGTGCATTCTTGCACAACTTGGTATTCTGATTTACTGAGGAATTGGAGATGGAGAACAGATTGGTCTCATGGTTCAACACAAGGGATAGGCAAGACAAGGAGTGTCAGGTCTAGTTATAATGAGAGTAGGTTCTTAAGATTTTTCTTAGAAATATCAATAAGATTCAGAGATACTCTGGAGTAATCTGGAGGGTCAGAGGATAAGCTGGGAAGCTTAGTCAGAGTGAGGATAAAGTCAGGATGGGGCATTTTTGTTGAGGTTTAAACTGAGGTAATACAATGCTTATAACTTCAGAGCAGTGAAATATCTAAGAAAAAAAAGAAGATAAGACTAGAGTTGTTCCAGAAGCAAGAGCAGATGTCAATGCATCTTGAAGACAAATGGAGATGTTAGAGATGACAGCATCAAGTCATGTCTGACTAAAACTGTTATGCATAATAAGATCAATATGCCACAAATTCAAGAAACAAGAAAAATGATAAAGAGGAGCCTAGAGTTAATACAAGTAAGAGCACAAGTGCTCAAAGCTGGGGCTTTGAGATGCTACTGCTACAGTATTTATATGCTACAGGTCTGTGCACAGACCAAGACCTTAATGGGAACTTTTTCATATATGAGGTGTAAAGATCAAAAAGAAGAGAAGCAATTATGGGAATATCAAGGGTCATGCTTCTCAGGAATGGAAAAGAAGTAAAGAAAAGTGGAAATAAAACTAATCCTTTAGGATTTAAAGACATGAGGCTAATTCTATGCTTTAAGTCATGAGACTTGTTACATGACCCGATAAGATAAGAGATTAGATAATCACGTGGCAAAGATAAGATAAGATCACATGATCAAGAAAGTGAAAAATGTGTTATAACAAAAACTAAAGATGGCAGGAAAAAATGAGGGAAAACAAGAAATAGGAACAAAATGTAAAAGTGGGACAAAGTACAAAGTTGTAACAGAGTAGTTTAAAGGAAATGAAGTGAGAACTAAGATATACTAAGTAACTAAAAATAGAAACAGACTAGTATTAGAGTTGAATCAGAAAAAAAAAAAAACAGAAAGTTGAAGATATTACATATTTATGTGCAACTACACTTTTTACTTCACATAATTATGGGAAATATACTCCTTATTGAATAACTCTAGCTTATAATCTGACTTATTATGAGTATCTTCATGGTTAGTGGTCATGTAACTCAGGATCTGGGATCTTTACCATCTAGATCTCTGATACTATCTTCTAGGATCTAACAGATCTAGAATCTATATCTATGATCTCATTATATCTGTGGCAGAGATTCCCATTCTCATGTAAGACCCTGGTCTTTCATTATGGATTTCTATCTTCTCTTTCATTTTAAACCCTTGATATGTAAGGCCACTGCCTTACTTCTTATTTCCACTTCATGCTTGCTCCTCTCTTATTTCATAGTGTGCTTTTGCTACTAGTGATGTCTATAGTTAGCAGTAGTCTAGGGTAGGCTTAGTGTACATGGTCTGTGTGTTATCCTGGATTATATAAGGGGCAGATATGGATGGTCAAGTCTCTTCAGACTTAATTACTTTATATCTTGCAGTTTGCACTTTTTTGGATCTCAGCCCTTTCAGAAGCTTAGCCTATAGTTGCACAAGCATAAGTCTCTTCTAAGTCCTCCTTTATTGATCCCTTCTCAGTTGCTCCTTTCCAGAGTCTTCATTTGAGTTCTTCTCCATGTTTCTCCTCTTTCTCTAGTGTCTAGATTTAGCCTCTGGGATTCAGAGTCATAATAGAAGAAGCTTGTACTGATAACTGGAAAAGAGGAGTGCAAGTATAAATAGAGTGGGATGAAGTGGTAATAGAGGGCCAGAGGTGCATGAAGGACAAACAGAACTGGGGCAGCATAAGTGGATACAGAGGGTCAGATAAAGCCAGGAGTGAGGTATTTAATTAGAAAGGTTCTGAGTACTTTAGGCTTAGAAGGTAAAAGGAAATAGATAGTGCCAATAGATGAAGAGGTATCTTCTTTCAGTTTGATCTTTAGATCAAACTTAAAACATGACTATTGCATTACTAGATCAACTATAGGCTTGGGCTTGTGCTGAACACTGATAAGTGCATTAGAGCTTATGCTGGGCTTGTGTTAAAGGCCTTTAAACTAGAAGCCAGGGAACTAGGCAAGAGAAATAAGGAGAAAGGAGTCAAGAACTTGTATATAGCAAAGGCTTAAGTATGCAAGACTGGATATTGAAGACCATTCCATTGACCAGTGACAACCTGTCAACCTTTTCCCTACATATACTAGATTACCATTTTTGAACTGCAGCATCCAATAACACATAGATGCTCACTATATCTCCCTCCAGTCTTGTACAATGTCAACTGAAGGTAAGTCACCATATTATAATCATAATATGCTTCTTACTCATGTACCTTAGTCCTCATGGACTTATATTACAGTTTTTCTTTAATAGATTATGAGCTCTGTATAGTGTGAAATTCAGACTAAGACTTGCCTTTGATCAAATCATGTCAACAGATCCATTACACAGACACACAAGTGGGATACCACTTAGCACTGTTGGCCTTCTCCATGCTGCCAGATTTCCCAGCACATCAGACTCCATAAGCTTATCTACCAGTATCCCAATGCTGAACCAAGCCATCATCTCCCCCCAGTCTCCATATCACATGCCTCCCCATGCCTACTAACCACCCCACATCCATTATGCAGATCAACACCACTATTAACCAGCATTCTAGATAAGGATACTGACAATGAGAACAATGTTTACTTTACTTTGAAGAAGACCATTAATGCTCAATGGTTTTCACACCTCTTCAAGCTTCATTCCCAGCTTAATGGCACAAATTATGCCACCTGGCTACCTGTTATTGAAGATTCACTTCATATAGCATCACTCCACATTTATCTCAATGAATCTTTTCTCTCTTATAACTTGGAAACCAACAGACTTACCCATATCCATTGGCACAAGGCCAACTCCTTTGTCAAATCCATTCTCATGGTAACAATGATGGAAGAAGTTCAGATCCAAGTCAGCCACCTGAACACAGTGGCAAAAATATGATCTGAAGCATGTCATCTCTACTCTGGCACAACAGCAACTAACTGGATACTCACCATTATGTCCCTAGTTAGCACCTGCTATACCAATAGTGAAGACATACCAGCACACATTACAAAGATAAAGGCCCTCTGCTGTAACCTTATTCTTATAAATTGCAATATTTCAGATGACCTGTTTGCTTGCTTCCTTTGCATCTCCATGTTACCAATGTGAAGCTATATATTTTCTGCCCTCCCTGACTACTACTTATTCATGGATATGGAGCACCACATTCATGACAAGTCCAGTGTTTATGCAAATCAATGCACCAGCCACACGAGTGCCTTTCAAGTGATTCAATCAGGCCAAGTACTTGGTCAACCATATTGTAATCATTACAAATGCCTGGGTTACTGGACAAAAGACTGCCATATTAAGAACTGGAAAATGAAGGGAAAGAAGCACAAGAAGGATAATGAGAATGGTGACAAAAAGGGGAGATTCAAGAGCAAACCAAAACCATCCAAATTCAAAGACAAGGGAAAACTAAGCCAAAAATGGGCCAATCAAGCTATAGCTGACTTCAACAGCAAATTAGATTGAGAACACACAGACTTAAGCATGTCCACCCACCTTGCTGTCACTTTAACTCCATCTGGCCTGGGATGGATTCTGAACAGTGATGCAACCAACCACATCTGCACAGAATGCTCAGTCTTTGCCACATTCTTACCCTCAAATGAATTGATCAAAGGGATAGTTAAAGATGGACCTGAACTTCTTGTTCTTGGCATTGGAACAATACTTTTCAATGTCTCCATCAGGAGCTGCATCAATTGTATTATCAAACTCCTAGATGTCAGCTATTGCTCCAATGTCCATAATAACTTCATATCAGAGAGCCAAATTGACTATAGGGGATTTGAGATCATCAAATACAACAACAGTGTCACCATCAAAAAGCCCAACAGCAACACTTTCCTTGAAGGCCAACTGCATGATAATCTCTACAAAATCCATGGCTTTATCATTTTACCTATATTCAACTCTGCCATTGCTTTTACTGCCCATTTCCCATTTAATTTTGATCTCTGGCACACTTGCTTTGGCCATATTAGCCTCAAATCTCTCTGCTACCTTAACCACCACAATCTTGTGACCTCCATGGACCTCCATGGAAAAGATAAGCTCAGCTCCTGCAATAAATGTGCCAATGGCAAGCATTATTCAGCACCTTTTCCTTTCTACTCCCATAATTGAGTGATGAAAGTAATTGAACATCTTCACATGAACCTACAAGGTCCCTTCAGTACCTCCATCTTGAGGTTTAAATATGTGCTTAGCATCATTGATAACCATAGCCATAAGGGGTGGAAAGAATTCTTAAGACACAAGGACAATGCTACTGACAGAATCAAGGTCCTTATCAAACATGTTGAAACATACACTAATTCCCATGTTAAGATCATCAGATCTAACCATGGTGGCAAATTCCTCAACTCCTGCCTTCAGCAATTTCTTCACTAAAAAGGCATCATATATAAACTATTTACTTCACATATACTGCAACAAAACAGTGTCACTAAATGCTTTAACCAGACTACTCATGAAAACACCCTTGCCATGCTTGAGAATGCTGGAATGCCCAAGAGTTTCTGGCCTGAGGCACATAAATATGCCAACTATGTTCAAAATTGCAGCTCTATAAAAGCCCTAACACATGCAACATCTAATAAAGTCTTCTATGGCCATAAATCTAGTGTTTCCTGTTATGGTACCAACCTAACATGATGGTCAGCACATGACCATGAGAGCTGTAGAGCATGTGATGTGACTGGTCATGTGATCAGGAGCATGTGATCATGCAAATGAGTAGCCAAACAAGGCAAACCCTAGGCTAAGGTCTAAGTCCCATTCAGAGTTCCTGTGCACAGGGATCAGATCACTGATGTGGCAGATCTCAAATGGGATCAAGATTATGATTATTTGTGGCAGAGATCTAGATAGATCTCCTTAGCCTTATGGTGGCCACACCTTATTCATATCTGTAAGCCTGTGCTCTTTTCTTCCATTCTACCCACATTCTCGTGGTATGTAGCACTTTTCTCCATCCTGTATTCATGAGGCCTCTGCCTTACTCATACCTTATAATCCATGCATTTCCTTTATCTATTACTTAGAGCCTAGAGCTACTTATGCTATTGGTGACCATAGATAGCATCCTCAGGGTAGGCTCCCTGTACTTGGTCCATGCATGGACACCTGCAATATATAAGGCAGGGAGTGTGTGTTGTGCATCTTGTGCAACCACCACTTTTACATTATATGATCATGGGAACGATACTCCTTTTCAGGTTAACCCTAGCCTGGGGCTTGGCTATTTATTATGAGTACCTTATGGTCAGTGGTTATATGATTTAGATCTGGGATCTTCCCAGGATCTGCCCATGATCTTCCCTATCTAGATCTGATCATATCTCCATGGATTTGACTAATCCTGAGATCTATGATCTCATCTGTGGCAGAAATCTCCATCCTGATGTGTAATTCTGATCTTCCATTATGAGATCTTCACTTCACTTCTATTCCTATCCCTTGATCCATAAGGCCACTGCCTCACTCTTAATTCCCACTCCATGCCTTTTCCTCACATATTTAATAGTGTGACCTTACTGCTATTGGTGTCCATAGATAGCAGTACTCTAGGGTAGGCTAGTACTAGTTGGTCTGTGTGCCTCCCTAGGCCATATATAAGGGATGGATACAGGTAGTTAAGTCTCTTCAGACTTAATTACTTTGTATTTTGCTTTCAAGCACTTCTTTGGATCCCTATCCTTTCAGGTCTAGGCCCTCAGTTGCATGGGCATGAGTCTCCTTTGAGTCCTTCTTCATTGATCCCTCCTTGGTTGCTTCTCTCCAGAGCCTTCTTTAGGATCCCTTTCATATTCCTCCTTCTCTTCTTCATCTAGGTATAGCCTCTGGAATCCAGAGTTGTAACAGTGTGAGCCTGGGGAAACCCAGTCTTACCCTCTTGTACCTTAGGTCTAGCTTATACTCTTGATCTCATCACTTGACTCCAAGGGGGGGTCCCCTTTGAGCTCTCTTGAGGTGATGGCCCTTATGATTTATAGCAAGAGCCTAGGATTCACTTCAAGCTCTTAAGCCTAGTTAGGGGCCACTAGTATAAAAGCCTCATCAGTTCTCTAGGAAGGTTAGGGCATCCACCAGGTGTTCAAGTATCAAGGCAAGGGCAGGAAGAACCTGCTACATTTCCATTCTTCAGATATTTGGATCACACTGCCACATTTGCACTCCACCTGATTTCTGACACAAACTTAACTTATACTCCATTAATAATATTCTCTGTGGATTTGAAAGAGGTTCAAAGATATACAATGTCTGGATTTTATTCCAACACCAATTTGTTGTCTTGTGTGATGCTATTATTTATAAATGCATACATAGTCATGGTGATACTAATCCCCTTCCTGCTTCTCCCATTCCACATCAGGGAGTGCCTCAGCCCACTTCCTCCTCTCCTCAGATTAAGGGGGTATTTCATGCATTCAATTCAAATAGCTCCAGATAGTTACCATTACCAGGCTTTATCTTCTCTTTGTTACATGTCTAGTGAACATGATAGTCTCTAGCATGTGACTATGGAAACTTTAGAGCATGTGATGCAAATGATTGCATAGTCATGTAACCAGGAGCACATAATTGTGCAAATAAGTAGCCTTATAAGGATAACCCTAGGCTAAGGCTAAGTCCTTTATTTCAGAGTATTCTCTTGCAC
Source organism: Pulveroboletus aff. viridisquamosus (assembly GCA_038088935.1). Classification (NCBI taxonomy): domain Eukaryota; kingdom Fungi; phylum Basidiomycota; class Agaricomycetes; order Boletales; family Boletaceae; genus Pulveroboletus; species Pulveroboletus aff. viridisquamosus. Next base: position 37,924 of record JBBPJW010000191.1, read on the forward strand.
AAGATATTAGTTATGTGATGTGGCAGATCTCAGATGAGATCCAGGTACAGTCCCTGATGATATCTGATCTTAGGTTCATATATCTAATCCTGTGCACTTCCCTTCCATTCTTTCACATCCTCATGGTATGGTCTTCTCTTCCATTATTATTCCTTGATCCATGAGGCCACTGCCTCACTCCTCATTCCTGCTTTATGCTTTTACCTCATTTTATCTATAGCTAAGCAGTTACTACTATTGGTGTACATAGATGGTAGATCTTAGGGTAGGTCTCCTGTACTTGGTCTGTGTGCAGACTTTGGCAATATATAAGGCAGGGGGTGCAAGCTGGGATTTCCCCAGTTTTGCTCTCTTGACCTCTTAGCTGGTTATACAGGATAAGCTACTTTCTGCTGGCTGTTGATTTATACAAGAGCAGTGGTCTTATCTTTTATCTCTCTTTGCCTAGTTAGAGGCCACTAGCTAAAAGCCCTACCAGTTTCCCAGGACAGATTAGAAGCATTCACCAAGATAGCTTGAATATCAAGGCAGAATGGAAAGTTACCCACTTTACTCTTTTCCCCCTGGCCTGAATCAGGTCACTTTAGACATTACAAAACCACTACTTCAGTGATCAGAACATATCATCCAACTATCATGGAAGAAAAAGGCAACTGAGAGACAAATAGCAAAAGAAGCTGAAGCATGTGCAGATTGGAGAACCTTGTAGGAAGCCCAGAAAAAACATGCAACCAGCCTATCTGTACCACCAGCTAAGTTATTAATCACACAAGTTACCTAGTCTTCACTTGAGCTCTTAGGGCTTTATACAAGGCACTTGACTTTTTCTTCTATTCTTTTGCCTAGTTCACTGTGGACCTAGAACAAAACCACAGCTAGTTTGCACTCACCAGCAACAGCCATCAAGACATGAGGATAGGGCAATCAGCAGCCATTTCATTTTCTTCTTCTTATGTGCCTATACTTGTATTTTTATCTAGAAAATCTATGTAAATTTCTTTGCAAGTATCCCCATTTTTGTGCCTAAGAAAAGTCATAGATGCCTTTGTCCTTATTTATAGCAGAGCACAGATCAACTGCATTAACTAGGAGTTTGTCTCCCATTACAAGTTTCCCACCATTTGCCTTCTAATATTTTTTTACTTTTAAAATGTTGATGTTTTCTGTTATGCACTTAGTGGAACACTGTTAGTCTTGTCATGTGACCATGAGACTCACATGCCAAAACAAGGATAACTCTAGAAAAAGGTTTGATTTTATATTAGAGTATTCTTTAATACTAGATAATAGTCACATGATGTGGCAGATCTCTAGATGAGATCTAGATTGATATCAATGACATCTGATCTGTGGCAGAGATCCAGATTGGATCTCCTCAGCCTTATGATTGCCATGCCATATTCATCTTGTTATAATCACTTTTTACTTTTCACATCATGTGACCGTGGGACACCTTTATCTTTTCACCTTTTCACCTTTTCACCTCTTCACATTGTCACATCTTCACATTTCACTCCTTCACACTTTCACACTTTCACATATCACAGCCCAGACCATGACATCATGCCTGGCAGCTTCCTCATGGAACTGCTAAGGTATTCGCTCCTTTATCGCCATTGGTCAGCTGACTGTAGCATACTTAGGGCCGGATCCATTTACATGGTCTGTGCACCTCACTGTAGCATATATAAAGAGGCTGGCATGAGCTGGGTTTTTCCCAGTCTTGTGCACTTGAGCCTTTGGCTTTATACAAGTCCTTGACCCTTCTTCTATATCCTCTTGCCTAGTTCCACTGGGGTCTAGCTAAAACCCAGTCTCTTGAGATAAAGAATGTGATCACTAGGACAAGTCGTCGACTTTCAGCAAACGGTTCAGTGTAGCTGTTTCACATCTCTGCTTTCCTTGAATTTCTTTTATTTTTCCATATACTCATGGTATAACATATCTCTTTTACTTTTCTTGATTTATGAGGCCACTGCCTTACTCCTACCCTACACCCTATATTGAGACTGTATGCCTCTGCCACAATATATATACAGGTAGAAAGAGACTTGGAGTTTCCCTGGTCTTGACCTCTTGTAACATTTAATGTCTTTACTTCCTTCTTGCACTAGTTGCTGTACAGTAATCACAGGAAGGCCCTTATCTCCTTTTTTCCTCTTTTTGTTGTGGATAAATGCTAAACCCTTATTCTCTTTCATCTGCCTAGTTAGAGGCCACTAGCTAAAAGCCCTCTTGTTGGTTTAGGTTAAGCTGTCACATGCTGATCCATGTTGTGAATAGGAGTACCTTGGTTAGTGTATAACATTTTTCCCATGTTATATCCTATACCTTGAACTCAATTCTAACCTGGCTTATGCTTAGTACTTGTTATATGCCTTGAGATCAAGGTGCCACAAGCTCAGTAAGAAAAGATATTGTTATAAGGGGAGTGTAAAGTTAACACCTGATGAATACAAGTGCTTAAAGCTAAGAAGCTATGAGATAATATGCTATAGTTTATATATGCTATAGTAAGGTACATGGACCAAGTCTCTGATGGGAGAATTCCCATACATGTAACATGGGGATCAAAAAGAAGAGAAGACTTTGTAAGAACCATCAAGAGTCCAGCTTTTAAAGAATGGAAATAAAATAATGAAAATAAAAAGAAGTATAAAAATGGAAGTGAACCCTGCAGGGTCTAGAGACATGAGGCTAACCCTATGCCCTGAGTCATGTGACTTGTCATGTGCCCTGATAAGATAAAAGATTAGATAATCACATGGAGAAGATAAGATAAAGTTATATGATCAAGAAAAGAAAAAGTGTGTTATAACAGTACTTGCACTTGGTGCTAATCAGCAAGTTACTCTAGCTCTCTGGCTCTTCTTTATGCAACTCCAGTCTTTTGATACTATTCCATCTGACTCCAGTTGCATCTGTGTGCTTTTCTGTGCAGTTATTAGCACAAGCTATATCAACTCCCCAATTTCTTCCATTTTAACTTCAATTTTAGTCTGTTCTATTCTTCATTATCTAGTATACCTTAGGTTCTTATTTTACTTCCTCTGGATTATTCTGTTACAACTCTGTACTTTATTCTGCTCTCACTTCCTGATCCTGTCTCTTGTTTTCTCTTATCTCTTTCTGTCATTTTTTAGTTTTAGTCTGACATAACTTGACATTGTTATCTCTAATATCTCCATTCCTCTCCAAGATGCATTAACATCTGCCCTCACTTCTGAGACAACTCCAGTTACATCTCCTTTTTTCTCTTAGATAATTTACTACTTCAAAGTCATAAGTACTATACCTCTATATATAGTAACTCAGTTTGAATATTAATGAAAAAATTCCCATCTCAACTTCATTCCCACTCTGACTGAGTTTCATAGCTTACCCTCTGACCCTCTGGGATACTTTGGAGTACTCCTGGGCCTTACTGGTATTCCTGAGGAAATCTTAAGAACCTACCTTCATTATAACTAGGCTTGATGCTCCTTATCAGGCCTATCTTTTTTATCAAGCTTTGATATAGCTCTCTTCTCCATCTCTGCCCCCTCAGTAAATTGACACATCATATATAGTGGCTTAAAAAACTGTCCCAATATTTGCATGTTTTGCACTAAATGCAATGGCTATTAATAACTACTAATTATCATACTAGGCTATAAGTGTATAAAATGCAGTACTTGCTCTTGGCATTCTATTGGTCCAATGATTAAAGCACTTGGTTATGTTTTGATAACATGGCAACCATATCAAAATAACAACTCATTGAAACAGTTTTTTGACTTTAAATAGGATATGGTATTTAGTACCTGGTATAACCTTCCTTGGCCTTGATAACTGCTTGAATCTTTCTAGGCATGCTTTCTATCCATTTTTGACACCCCTTCATAGAAATCCTTTCCTACTCTACCATCACCCTATTCCATGATTGATAAACTCCTGTAAATGCCCTCTCATAACCTGAAAGGCATCTTTTCAAATGACCCCAAGTGTGTTCAATAGGATTAAGGTCTGAAAATTGTGCAGGACAATCCAGAAGCTTGATATCTTGCTCCTCAAACCAGATTTGAGCTCTTCTAGAGGTATGCTTGGGGTTATTATCTTGCTAAAAGATAATTTCATCTGAAGGAATTCCAGAATTCTCCATGCTCTGCAACAATCCTTCCTTCAAAATTGCCACATACTGTTTAGCATCCATCCTTCTCTCAACCTTACTTAAAACTCCCACACCATTTCATCCAATATAGCCCCATACTATGAGTAATCCTCCTCCAAACTTGATTGTATCTTTAATCTTCTTAGAACTTATTCCCTCTCCTTTTTTTTTTCACACATATTCTTGTCTATCTGATTCAATTCTATTGATTTTAGTCTCATCTGATAAAATCACTCTCTTTCAGTTCTCCACAGATCAATGCTAGTACTTCAGATTAAAGGCCAACCTGCTTTTTCTATAAATAGCAGAGAGAAAAGGTTTTTTCATTATCATCATAGCTATTAGAGAAGCTTCCTTGAGGGTATTCCTGACTGTTTGTGGACAGACAGGAGTGCTGACAATATAATTGATGAAATAAGTGGCCTGAACTGCATTATGGGCCTTTCTAGTAAGAATTTGTTGAACAATAGTTGTTGCAAACTATGCAATGACCACTTTCATTCTCACGTGATCGTGGGAATCCCAACCCTTATCAGGCTAAACCCTAACTTAGGACCTGGCATATACTATACGAGTATCTCTAAGGTTAGTGGCCATGAGGCACATCTAGGGATTTTCCCTGGATCTTCCCCTGATCTCCCCGATCATGGATCTCATCTGTCTCATCGGATCTGATGGATCTAGAGATGGATCTCATCTGTGGCAGAGATCCCCATCCTCATTGTGTCCACACCTCTTCTCTTCCATTACTTACCCTTATTCACAAGGCCACTGCCTTATCCTTGATCTCCACACCATGCTTTTACCTTACGGCCTACACAGGTATGCCTTATATGCTACTGGTGTTATGGTCACAATGACCCGGTTTGGTTACGGTAACTCCTTAGTGTGCGCTCTTCGGTATCGGTTTCGGTTTGTGTGGCTTTTAGACTAGTGGCCACAAACTAGGCTGACCTTGTGAATCAGCTCAAGACCTAAGGCAATACCTTTTAGGGTTATAGGACCGAGTGAGAGCTGCAAGGGGAACCCTAGTCCGGGGTTCAGGCTTGAGATCGCTAGTCAACCAGATAAAGCACAAGAAGGCACAAGAGAGCAAGACTGGGGAAACCCCAGCTTGCACCCTCTGCTTTATATATTGTCAGAACTGGTGCACAGACCAGCTACAGAGGGTCTACCCTAAAGTACACTATCTATGTGAACCAATAGCGTAAAGGGCTTCCTGACTAATGCCTATTAAATAAGGGAAGGAGGAAGCATGGAGCGGATATGAAAGGAGTGAGGCAGAGGCCTCGCGGATAAGGGATGGATCAGAAGAGAAGACCACACCATGAGGATGTGGGGGAATGGAAGGGAAGGCACAGATACCGATCTAATGAATGAAGCATGGCAGCCAGGAGGCCAAGGAGATCGCATCGCGATCTCTGCCACAGATCGATCCTAATCTAGATCAACAGATCAGATGTCATCGGTAAGATCTGGATCTCATCTAGAGATCTGCCACATCACGTGACTGATACCTTGTGCCGGGGGAATACTCTGATATCTCTGAATAAGGACTTAACCATAGCCTAGGGTTCTGCTCTGATAGGCAGCTCGTTCACACGGTCACGTGCAACTGATCAGGTGACCAGTGCATCTCATGTTCAAAGGCTCTCATGGTCACGTGCTGACCGTCGTGTTAGCTAGGAGCATAACAACTGGCTAGCTTACTGTACCGCTTCAGGGTAGACACAGATGTATATGGTCTGTGCACATCTTAGAGTAGTATATAAAGGCCAGCTAAGAGTGCTAAAGTCCTCAGACTTTATCACTTGCAGCATAGGCTAGTTTTAGGCTTTAGAGAAAGCTCTTCTTAAGAGACCAGACCCTTCAAGAGAGGCTAGTTCTGAAACGGCTACACTGAACCATTGCTGAAAACTGAGAACTTGTCCTAGTGATTGTGTTACTATCTCAAAAGACTGGGTTTTAACTAGACCCCAGCAGAACTAGGCAAGAGGAATAAGAGAAAGGTCAAGGACTTGTATAAAGCTCAAGGCTCAAGTGCACAAGACTGGGGAATCCCAGCTTGGGCCAGCCTCCTTTATATGTTACAGAGGTGTGCACAGACCATGTAAATGGTTCCAGCCCTAAGTATGCTACAGTCAGCTGACCAATGGCAATAAAGGAGTAAGTACCTTAGCAGTTCCATAAGGAAGCTGCCAGGCAATGATGTCATGGTCTAGGCTGTGATATGTGAAAAGAGTGAAGGAGTGAAGGAGTGAAATGTGAAGATGTGACATTGTGAAAATGTGAAGAGGTGAAATGTAAAAAGGTGAAAGGTAAAAGGGTTCTCACGGTCACATGATGTGAAAGTTGAAAAATGATTATAACAAGTTCTTAGGAAGCTCAAGCACATGTCTCATCTGAGTCCTCTTCATCTTACATCTTTCAGAGTCATCCTCAGTTGCTCCTCGTCTGAGCCACCACTAGGGTTCTTCTCAGTGTTCCTCCTCCTCCATCCAGATCTAGGTGTAGCCTCTGGTCTCCAGAGTCATAACAATAGTGTTATGATGCTCTTTTTTCTTTTTCAATCATGTGACCTTATCTTTTCTTTTCCATGTGGTTATCTAATCTTTATCTTATCTAGGACATAGGATTAGTCTCATGTCTCAGTCCTATGTACTTCTTTTTATTTCCATCAACTTTATTTCCATTCCAGAAGCTGGACCCTTGATGGTTCCCAGGAAAGCTTCTATTCTTTTTGATCCCCATGCCACATATATGGGAATATTTCCATTAGAGTCTTGATCTGTGTGCACATTTGATAGCTATATAAACTGTACCTTTAGTGTCTCAAAGCCCCAGCTTTGAGCACTTGTATTTTACTCATGTTAACTCTGAAGCTATTCTTGCTTTCTTTTCCTGAGCATTTGGCACTGTGAAGATCACAGTGCATAACAAATAGCATGCTTGTTAAAAAAAGAAAGTTTTGAAGGATAATTACCATGATGATTTTCCTTCTCTGGTTGGATTTCCTAAAGGATGCTAGTCATAGTAGACTTCCCTAGACCAGTTTAAAATGCAATTTTCCTACAGAAAAAATCAAGAGAGGCAAGAGAGATGATATTATCTCTTTAAGCAGCAGAAAAATGTTTTATAATGGAAATAAGGAAATTTATTTGTAATAATAGGGTTTATATATGCTGCAGGCTAAATAGTGATATAAGAGTGACATAATATATTACTTACCTAAGATATATAATTATCTTACAACACTTTAGGGTCCAATATATGTAATGGGAATTCAAAGTAAAAAAACTTGTTATGTACTCAAAAAGTGCACTTCCATATCTTGCTAAACACCAGTGTGTGGACAGGGATAACAATAACAACAAGTAGGCTTTTAAGACTAGAGCCCCTAACTAGGCAAAGGAGAGGAATGAGCCTTGTCCCATATAGGGCATGAGCCACTCTAGAAGAGGTAAACTTCAGAAGTAGTTAAGACTGGGTTGCCCCAAGTCTCTCCCTACCCCTTATATATTACCAGTTAATGTGCACAGACCATGTACATGAAACATAACTACCACTACTTGACCAATGGCAGTAAGTATGCACTAACCTATAGATAGGGGAACATAGGGTGGAGGATAGAAGTGAGGCAGTGGCCTCTTGAATCAAGGGATATAGAAAAGTAACCACAATCATGAGAATGTGGGAGAATGGAAGGGAAGCATACTCATAAAGGTGGATATGATGTGGCCAGGCTGCCATAAGATTAAGGAGATCACCATCTAGATCTCTGCCACAGATCAATTCTAATTTAGATCCATTAGATCAGATATCATTATAATCAATCTAGATCTCATCTGAGATCTGCCACATCATATGACCAATACTTATACATGGAGAATAACTCTGAATAGAACTAAACCCAAACCTAGAGTTAACCTTGTTTTGGCATAGAATTTTCACAATCACATGTTGAGACCATCAGTATACAATAAGATCATAACAAAACTGACCCAATAAGTTGTCATATTGATATGATTGCCATGTTATCAAAACATAACCAAATACTTTGATCATTGGACCAATAGAATGCCAAGAGCAAGTACTACATTTCATACACTTATAGCCTAGCATGATAATTAGTAGTTATTAATAGCCATTGTATTTAGTGCAAAACATGCAAATATTGGGACAGTTTTTTAAGCCACTATAAAGTATTATACATGTGTCAGCATTAGTATAAGATAAATAGAATATAGTAAGGATAATACTAAATAGAAGAATGTTTTTTTTTGCTGTGTTCACTAACCCTTGCTGCCACTGAATGCAGTTGTATCTTTCTAACTACCATAATGACTTCATTCTTTCTGGTACTACTTTGGCTAAAAATTTCAGTTACCCTAGAGGTCTACACTTCATCTAGTGTTCCTTCTAACCACCTTAACTTATTGCTGCCTACCTTGCCATTCTAATTTTTTACCTCTTCTGTTATGTAACTAGTGAACACAATGGTCTCAAGCACATGACCATGGGAACTGTTGAGCATATGATGTGAATGGTTGCATAGTCATGTGGCTAGGAGCATGTAATCATGCAAATGAGTATTCTTATAAGAATAACCCTAGGCTAAGGCTAAGTCCTTAATATTAGAGTAATCTCCTGCATTAGGTATTAGTCATGTGATATGGCAGATCTCAGATGAGATCCAGGTACAGTCCCCAATGATATCTGATCTCAGAATCTAGATTAGGATCTGCATTTGTGGCAGAGACCCAGATTGTTTCTTCTCAGCCTTGCTATTGCCATGTCTCTTTATATTCTGAAAACCAGTGTACTTCCCTTTCATTCTTCCATATCCTCATAATGTGGCTTATCTTTCATTTCCTGTCCCTTGATTCATAAGGCCACTGCCTCACTCCTTATTCCCACTCCATACCTTTACCATCCCTTATCTATTAGTTAAGAGGTTACTGCTATTGGTGTCCATAGATAGTAGATCTTAGGGTAGGCCTCCTGTGCTTGGTCTGTGCACAGACCTGAGCAATATATAAGGCAGGGGGTGCAAGCTGGGATTTCCCCAGTTTTGCTCTCTTGACCTTTTAGCTAGTTATACAGGATAAGCTACTTTTTGCTGGCTTTTGATTTATACAAGAGTAGTGATCTTCTCTTCCTTTATTTGCCTAGTTAGAGGCCACTAGCTAAAAGCCTCACCAGTTTCCCAGGATAGAATAGAAGTGTCCATCAAGGTAGTTCAAGTATTAAGGCAGAATGGGTAGTTGCCCATAACACCCTTCAAATCTACTTTGAGCTTACTTCCTTAAAAAGCTTTGTTCCTCTTCCTTTGTTTTAATTATTTAAATTTGATATGAATTTCCACTTGATAGTCTTTATGCTATCCATTGCAACTCCAATGTAGCTTTGTTCTACCTTCACATTTTCTTTTCATACCTTAGTTTTTAGATTTATCTGTTGCAAACCATGCAATGACCACTTTCATTCTCACATGATCATGGGAATCCCAACCCTTATCAGGTTAAACCCTAACTTAGGATCTGGTATATACATATGAGTATCTCTAAGGTTAGTGACCATGAGGCACATCTAGGGATCTTCCCTGGATCTTCCCCTGATCTCTCCGATCACGGATCTCATCTATCTCATCGGATCTGACGGATCTAGAGATGGATCTCATCTGTGGCAGAGATCTCCATCCTCATTGTGTCCACACCTATTCTCTTCCATTCCCCCACATTATACGAGAGGCCCTTTGCCTTATTCCCTACATCCGCCCCATGCATTTACCTTATGGCCTACACGAGTATGCCTTATATGCTACTGGCTAGCTTACTGTACCACTTCAGGGTAGACACAGATGTACATGGTATGTGTACCTCCTAGAGTAGTATATAAAGGCCAGGCCAAGAGTGCTAAAGTCCTCAGACTTTATCACTTGCAAGCTTAGGCAGTTTTAGGCTTTAGAGCAAAGCTCTTCTCAGGAAACCAGGCCCTTCAAGAGGCAGAGGTCTTTAGAAGCTCGAGCACATGTCT